>JAJOOH010006843.1:0-16645 GCA_029582605.1 Solanum gracilifrons | reverse complement strand
ACTCTTGTATCAAGGTAGTGTTCTTGGGCTGTTACAAAAACTATAGGATTGCTATCATCATAAGAGAGATAGTCTCTGCATAGTTGTACATTATATATATATGACCTGATAATTATATACTCTTACAGGACATCTGACAATGAAAAGCGACGTCTATAGCTTTGGGGTGGTTTTACTTGAAATACTGAGTGGCCGAAAAGCCATGGACAAGAGTCAACGGATGGGTGAACATAACTTAGTATCATGGGCAAAACCTTATCTTGGAGATAAGCATCATTTTTGGAGGATTATAGATCCTCGTCTTGGAGGCAAATTCTCAAAGAAAGGAGCACTAAAGTGCACTGAGATTGCTTCTCTCTGCCTTAGAAAGAACCCAAAACTCAGACCTCAGATGACCGAAATAGTGGAAATGCTAATGCGTCTGCCTTCAACCAGTGAATTTAGAGATGCTGATCATGACAACTCAAAGGATAATAAACATGTAGCTGGGAACCTCTATGCACCACCTGGTCCAAATGCGTCACCGTCTAGCTATACCCTTAGTAACAAGCAGAAGGGGAAACGTCCAGTTCGTTCTTAAAAGATAAACTTCATTAATTATTAGTATACTTGTGCTTCCTTATCTGAAAACTTAGACTTGCTATATTTATGAAGATTTAGACTTTTGTTTTGACATGCTTTTGGTCATCCATTTTTCTAATTAGATCATTTCTATTGCCTATGATGTTGAAAACTCCATCCAAAGTACACTTGAAACTAAACAAAACTATAGGTGTTTTATTCGTCACAGGGAAGATACAACCTTCATACACATATCAACTTAAGTAGATGATATTAAGAGGGATACATGCAAGCCAGCATTCTAGTATTTTTTGATGGAGAAGGTATACATCACGTTGTGGACGTAGGTGTTTCCTGGAGTCACAATTGACGATGGAAAATTTGGGTGATTCACAGCATCAGGGAACCCTTGAGTCTCCAAAGACAATGCTGAATGAGGCTGATACACAAATCCACCTTTCCCTTTTACATTAATGACAAAGTTTGCAGTATAAAGTATCACACCAGGTGCAGTTGCTTGTACATTCATCACTCTTCCTGATTTCTTATCATAAACTATTGCCACGGGCTTCATTTTTTCAGTGCTGTCTAGTGCATAGTTCATGTCATATCCGTTTTGGAGTTTGTTAATCCTGCTCCCCACCTTACGGGGTTTAAGGAAGTCGTAGGGTGTGTTCTTGACAGGGGAAATTACACCTGTGGGAATGTGTTGTTTATCGTCTGGGGTGATGTGTGATGCAAATATTTGAATAACTTGGGACAAGACGTCACCACTGTTGTGACCACCAATGTTCCAGTAAGGGTGGTGAGACAGGTTAATTGGAGTGGCCTTGTTCACTGATTTTGCCTTAAATTCAACGCTAAGTTTGTATGGATCTTTTAATGCATAGGTAACATAGACAAGAACATCACCAGGAAATCCTACATAAGAAAAATATGGAGTTTAGTCTATACATAGTATGAGTAATTGTCTTGTGGAATACCAAAGTTCACCTTCTTCGCCATCAGGACTATGGTAAGTTAGAGTTATGTTAGGACAGGGTCCGTCTTGCACGTGCTTGCTCACTTTCCAGACAACTTTGCTAAATCCTTTAGGACCACCTATTTTTTGAAGTTTTAGTTACATCAGAAACAAAAAGAAAAGGAAACTTGGGTGAAAGTGGAAGAGAAAGCAAAGGAAATGTAACGCGAGTCTATACCATGAATCGTGTTATTGCCTTCATTAGGGACAAGCTTGTAAACGGTTCCATTCAAAGTAAACTGAGCACCACCAATCCGGTTTGCAACCCTTCCAAGTAGAGCTCCAAAATATTCCTTATTATTCTGCACTAAATTATGTTCATAAGTGAACAAACGGGGTTAAATTTCCTTTGTATGTACTTCACATCAATCCAATTGTTAGGAGATTTAGTTGAGATGTTATAGGCCAGGGACGCGGTGTTTATTTGGAAAGAACTACAATTAGACAGCGTCAAATGGTATTTGACATGTCACAGTACACATGGAACTGGTGCTATTGACTTATGAGACTACAGGTAATCAAAGAAAGTTACATTAGGAAAGGGCAAATTGGAATAGACATTCAAATACAATGGACAAACTGAAGTGCACTAACCAGGTATTCCTCGATAGTGTCATATCCAAGAACAACATCACCTGTGTTTCCTGGAAAGGATCAAGACAAGATGAGACTGATTTCTTCAAGGAACAGCAGAAAATAAACAGTCACAAAAACATATTTAAAATAGGAACATTTGGTTAATAATCTCGTATATGGTACCTTATTTGCCTGACTAATTCAGGTTCACGACCAATTAAAGGGGAAAACACACCCGAGTTTTTTTTTCCATTCCTAGGGTTTGAACCTGAGAGTTCTCGTTAGGAGTGAGACATGTCAACCATTCCACCATGGCACACTCCCTCGTGGTAAAAAAATGAGACTAGTTGACGTAATAAACATACATACCATGCTTATCAGGAAGAAGAACAGAGATGATTGAGGCACCATAATTGGTAACCTTAACAGAGAAATCTCCTTTCTTGATCTCATAGATACCTATCTTGCTCCCTGAAACACTAGAGGCAGCCAACAGATAAAAAATGAACAAACAGATCAATACATTAATTTTTGAAGACATAGTTAACTCTAGTGATTTTGAGACTTTAAGAGTGTCTTAATGACAACTTCTTCAGTCTTGAATTTATACACTCCTCCATTTCATTTGTTCATCATTATGGGATTAGATTATAATCTGAACAGTAACAAAAGATGAACAGTGACCGCTCTTGAAATTGACATTAAAGTTAGCCGTCCCCTTAATTTGTGACTACTTAAATGCAGAAGTAGTTAATTGTGTTGAATTGCAAATACAAAAATGGCAACAAAGCCGGCTTGATTGTTATCCTGGAAAATATTAATAACAACTTGGCGCATTATTTGACATAAAAGATATTTTAAACTCAATCACACGGAAATTACCAAAACCTTAGTGTAGAAAGTTTAGAAGCTTTGTACAATAGTTGGAGCTTTCCTAAAAAGACCATTCGCGTTTCTCCGAAGGAAAACTCTCCCCATTTCGGCTAAGGTTTTAAAGCTCTAAGTTAAATCAGAAGAATGGTTTTGTTACAAGATTTCAAGATTAACGTTTAAGTTAGAACAAAATAAAATTATATTGTACCTGAATGTCAGATGTTTTATTTGTCACAGAGAACATAATATCCTTGATACACATATATCAATTTAAGTAGAGGATACAAATTAAGAAGAATACAAAAGAGCACAACGCGTCGTGCAAAGAAATAAGCATTCTAGTATTTCTTGATGGTGAACGTATACAGCACGGAGTGGACGTAGGACTTTCCAGGAGTAACAATTGTTGATGGGAAATTTGGGTGATTCACAGCATCCGGGAACCCCTGAGTCTCTAAACACAAGGCTGAATGAGGTTGATACACATATCCACCTTTGCCCTTCGTATTAATGACCCAGTTTGCAGTGTAGAATTGCACACCAGGTGCAGTCGCTTTTATACCCATCACTCGTCCTGATTTCTTATCATAAACTATTGCCACATGCTTCATTTTTTTGGTGCTGTCAAGTGCATAGTTGATGTCATATCCATTTTGGATTTTATCAATCCTGCTCCCCACCTTACGGGGTTTCAGGAAGTCGTAGGGTGTGTTCTTGACAGGAGAAATGATGCCTGTGGGAATATGCTGTGTATCTACCGGTGTGATGTGTGATGCAAATATTTGAACAACGTGGGACAAGACGTCGCCACTGTTGTGACCACCAATGTTCCAGTAAGGGTGGTGAGACAGGTTAATTGGAGTAGCCTTGTTCAAAGCTTTTGCCTTAAACACCACGCTAAGGTTGTAATGATCTTTCAATGCATAGGTAACAGAGACAACAACATCACCAGGAAAACCTACATAACAAAACAATTGAGTTTATTTAATTCATAGTACTTCCTTCAAAATTAAATTAATTGTCTTTGTTGTAGAATGTGTTACATATATTAAGATTCACCTTCTTCGCCATCAGCACTGTGGTAGGTTAGAGTTATGTAAGGACTGGGACCATCTTGCACGTACTTGCTTACTTTCCAGACAACCTTGCTAAATCCTTTAAGACCACCTATATTTTTGAAGTTTCAATTACATCAGAGAACAGACGAAAGAAATTTGGGTAAAAGTGGAAGAGAAAACAAAGGAAAAAGGAAATGTTGTGAGAGTACCATGTAGCATGTTTACGCCTTCATTGGCAACAAGCTTATAATGGGTTCCATTCAAAGAAAATTGAGAACCACCAATGCGGTTAGCAACCCTTCCTAGGGTGGCTCCAAAATAACTTGTGTCATTCTGCAACAAATTACTTTCATAAGTGACTACAAACCACGTTAAATTCTTCAATCTACTTCCATATTAATGCAAAAGATAGGAGATATAGCTGAGATATTATAGGCTAAGGACACAGTCTTTATTAGGAATTAGACAGTGTCAAATGACTGGATTTTGGACATGGCATAATTTAAGGCAGTGGTGATAAAAGGACTTGGTAACCTAAAGCTAAATCTCTATAAGAGGCTTTAAACTTGTTTAATAAGATTTAGCCATCAATGAGATTACTTTATAAGATGCATATTACTCAACTGGGACAAAGAAAAATAGCTAATGTAGCAAAATCGAGAAGAAATGGAAAAGTGTAGTAGTCAAATTCTGGAAAGCTTAAGTAGAAAACTTTTAGGAAAGAGCAGATTGCAAATAGACGCATTCAATTACAATGAACAAATTAAAGTGAACTAACCTTGTATTCCTTGATGGTATCATATCCAAGAACAACATCACCTATTTTTCCTGAAAGAATCAAGACAATATTAAACTGATTACTTCAGTGAGTATCAGAAAACAGATCTAAAACAGGAATATGTTTTACAAAAGATGGATTTTTGGTGTCAACCATCCAGTATCCCATTAAAGAGGACAACACTCCCTACCAAAAGTTTCTCCATTCCTATAGGGGGATCGAACCTCATACCTTTAATTAAGGATGGATGGATCAAATAGACTTACCGTTCTTATCAGGAAGAAGAACGGAGATGATTGTGGCACCATAATTAGTGACCTTAACAGAGAAATCTCCTTTCTTTATCTCATAAATTCCTATCTTATGCCCTGTTACACTATCGGCAGCCAACAGGTGAAGAATGAAGAACAAACAGATCAACAAACTAATCTTTGAAGACATAGTCAACTCCTGTGGTTTAAGAGTATCTTAATGACAGCTTCTTCAGCCTCGAATATATATACTCCCCCAATTCATCTGGCATTAGATTATTTCCTGCATGTGAACAAAAGAAAACTTGTCTGCCAAATTGATCTGCCTGGAAAAACTCCGTAGAAGATGGACAATAACTATCAAGTTAGCCGTCTCACATTAGTTTTAAGTATAGTTAATTGCACAAGTAGCTGTTTGTGTTGACTTGTGAATACAAAATTGGCGTGTCTTTTTTCTGGTAATAATCAAAACTTGTCCCATTGTTTGGCAAAAAATATATATTAAACTTGTTGACTTGATCCGCCAACGTCTTGACTTCTTTAAGTCACTACCAAGCTGAATCTGGTTCTGGAAGTAAATTTTGACTCTGTCATGGATAAACTCGAAGATTAGTCAATCATCCTTGTACCTTTATCAACCTAATTCAGTTTGGAAAGTAAGTAATAGCTTTGTGATTACCGTATTTCATTTTTCATTAATATGGCTTGGATAGATTTTAGTAACTGGATTCATTAATTGAACTGTTAAAGAGTTATTAACGAGTACTTAACGAGATTAGAAACTTCATTGCTGACTATTAGCTTGATGCAGAGTATCTTGAAAAACAAATGCAAAACAAAACTATCCTTTATTGAGCCAAATGCCGGGTGTTTAATTAATCATACAGAACACTACAACCTTGACAAAAATGTCAATTAATGCAAAAGACACAAGGATGATGAAACAAATAAAAATGAAAGCATTCTCATTATTTTTTGATAGAGAACGTATACAACACTGAATGGACGTATCTATCTCCCGGATTCACAATTGACGATGGAAAATTAGGGTGATTCACAGCGTCTGGAAATACTAGAGTTTCCAAAGCCAATGCTGCGTGAGGCGGATACATAAATCCACCTTTCCCTTTTTTACTTTTATCCCAATTTGAAGTGTAGAATTGAACACCAGGTGCAGATGCTTTTACATTCATCACTCTTCCGGACTTCTTATCATAAACAATCCCCACGGGTTTCATTTTTGCAGTGCTGTCGAGTGCATAGTTGATGTCATATCCATTTTGGAGTTTGTTGATCCTGCTCCCCACTGTACGGGGTTTCAGGAAATCATAGGGTGTGCTCTTGACGGGGGCAATTTCCCCTGTCGGAATGAGTTCTTTATCAACTAGTGTGATGTGTGATCCAAAGATTTGAATAACATTGGACAAGATATCGCCACTGGTGTGTCCACCAATGTTCCAGTAAGGGTGGTGAGACAGGTTAATTGGAGTAGCCTTGTTCAGAGCTTTCGCCTTAAATACAACACTAAGTTTGTAAGGATCCTTCAATGCAAAGGTAACAGAGGCAAGAACAGCACCAGGAAATCCTACATAAGAAAGCGATGGCATTTAGTCATTCAAAAAGAAATTACTCCCCGTTATATTTTATGTGATGCTACTTCCTCATTAGTTTGTCCAATAAAATGACACATTTCTATTTTTGGAGATGATTTTACTCTAAATTTCCTGTTTTATCTTTTAACGGCATGATATTATAGCCATGAGAATCTCTTGACATTTTAAATCCCACGAGTTTAAATAGTTTTTCTTTCTTGAATTTTGTGTATAATCAAACTACTACAAGTAATCGAAACTAAAGGAGTAATGTCTGATATGGAAGGCCAAGACTTACCTTCTTCGCCATCAGCACTGAAGTAGGTTAGAGTTATGTAAGGACTGGGACCATATTGCACGTACTTGCTCACCTTCCAAACAACTTTGCTAAATCCTTTAGGGCCACCTATATTATAGGAAATTTTAATTACATCAGAAACAGAAAAGAAATTTGGGTAATGGAGATAAAAGAGGAAGAAAAAGCAAAGGTAAAAGGAAATGTAGTGAGAGGTACCATGTATCATGTTTTTGCCTTCATTGGGAACAAGCTTATAAAGGGTTCCATTCAGAGTAAATTGAGCACCACCAATCCGGTTAGCGACTCTTCCAAGGGTGGCTCCAAAATAACTAGTATCATTCTGCACCAAGTTACTTTCATAGGTGAAAACAAACGGGGCTAAATTTTCTTCAATGTACTTCACATCAATCCAAAAGATGGGAGTTTGTTTTAGCTGATATTATAGACTAGTGACGCGGTGTTTGTTAGGAAAGAACTACAATTAGCAGTGTCAAATGACTGTGGATTTTGACATGGTACAGTTCAAGCAGGGACGGCTAAAGGACTTGGTGACTTGAAACTAAATCCCCATTAAACTTTATTTTATAAAATTCAGACATCTATGAGACAAAGTATCTACTTTCTAAACTACTTATCACTCAAATGAGACAAAGAGAAAAGCTGATTAATTGGACAAATTGTAGGAGAAGAAATGAATGTACGCAAAAGAGGACAAACAAAACTCAAAATGGTAGTAAATGTAATCCCACAATTTAGCCGCTCATCTGAATAACCTCAACTAAATCCCAAAAGTTAAAAATCAATCAAAGGTTTCTATTAATGTTAGCTATATATAGCCTATTAATCTCCAGTGCTTGGAGTGAAAGGATTATAAACTGCATTAAGGGGAATGTTAATAGCTCAATTGGTCAGCTAACTGAACTTTTCACCTAGTGGATCGGTCCGATTCCCTAATCTCCTCCCCATTTCCAGATGCTATTGAAGGGGGAAAATTGGAATACACACATTCAAATACAACAAACAAAATAAAGTAAACTAACCAGATATTCTTTGATGGTGTCATATCCAAGAACAACATCATCTATTTTTCCTGGAAGGGATCAAAGACAAGATAAAACTAATTTCTTCAAGGAATAGCAGAAAACAGTACAAATTTACACATCAAGACAGAGAGTACACACCATTCTTATCAGGAAGAAGAACAGAGATGATTGTGGCACCATAATCAGTGATCTTAATAGAGAAATCTCCTTTCTTTAACTCATAGATTCCAATCTTAACACTAGCAGCAGACAACAGATGAAAAATGAACAAACAGATTAACAAATTAATCTTTGAAGACATACTCATCTTTGGATCTCTGTTTTCTAGAGTGTTTGAATGACTGCTTTTTTCAGCCCTTCAATTTATGTACTTGTTCATTCATCTGGGATTAGAATATTAGCAGTGAACAAAGAGCCTGTTCCGTAGAAAAATCCACAATAATGAGCGTTAAGTACTGAAATTGATTGAGCTATTTCAGTCAAATTATTCGTCTCCTGCCAAAATAGTACGTTCAATTTCCTTTTTTATGCTGAATTTAATTAATTAATTTTCAAGATTATATTAGATTAGATCAATTTAATATTTTATAATTATAAATTTTGAATGTTATGAAACTATACCCAAAGTATTATAATTGTTTTTTTATATCCATAAGATGAAAAAACATAACTTAAAATGTTGGTCTAAGTTGATATTTTGACTCTCAAAAAGAAAATTATGACAAATATTTAGAATGAATGAAATATTACTTTCTGTCCCCCTTGTATTAACGAGTACATAATTTTTTTAAATTGCATAAATATTACTATTAAATAATATATTTTTTTTTGAGTAAATTATATTTTGAAAGTGTAAATTCTTGAAAATGACGAAGGATCAGGAACTTATTTGGAAGTTCTTTCATTTTAAGAAAACAATTAGTAAATGATAATTTACCCAAACTGAAATTTATTTTTAAGAAATAAAAATGTGGACCAACATTTCCCATAGGAGGTCTGTACTTTAATAAGGGGGAAAACGTATATATCAATTATCATCCTACTGGTCATTTTTTCACAATTTATCAAAATAATAATGCTGACATTGAGAATCCTACAATTATTTACATTTTATTCCAATCTAGTAAAAAATAGAACAATTTTTGTAAAGATGTATATATACTATTAAACATTTAATATCATTAGTGGGTGAAATTTGAAATCATTGTTGTCAAAATGTGTAAGTGACTTTTCTATCTGGTATACCAGATAGATTTCTCTTATAATAAAATACAATGGATATAGATAATTAATCGCAGAAAGTAGCTGTTTGCGTGACTCTAATACAAAAAAATGGTACCCACGTTGGCGTGATTATAAAATCTTTTGCTTATTATTTAGTTTTAAATTTTGGCACTTGAACCGCATTAGCAAACATCATGTGTATTTCATAATGTTGTCCTTTGATTGCGTTCAGTGTTTTCCGGGTTGTATGACTGTCCATGATATGAGTTCCACTACAATGTGTCAGTTTGATAGAGTGTATAAAAATAATATCAATTAAATTGTAAAAAGGCTTGTACGTATCCACATTGATAACTGAAAAGATAAATAAGTTATTTATAAATACATTTATTGGTGTGAGCCCATAGTATGAATTTACCCCAAAGTGGATAATATTATTATTTAATTACCGATTTGCCCTTAGAAATCGAACTTATGTCTCCTTACTAATGTAGGAGTTTTAGTTGTCACAGAACATATAACCTTGATACAAAAATCGAGTTAATATCTTTGATGGTCACTCAGCTATCAACTTTTTTCATAGAAAGTCACTTAATTTTAATCTTTAACTCAAAAGTCACTCAACTATGAGATCTTTGCATACAAAGTCACTCAACATAT
This sequence comes from Solanum gracilifrons, assembly GCA_029582605.1. Taxonomy (NCBI): domain Eukaryota; kingdom Viridiplantae; phylum Streptophyta; class Magnoliopsida; order Solanales; family Solanaceae; genus Solanum; species Solanum gracilifrons. The sequence goes on along the minus strand of JAJOOH010006843.1, from coordinate 6,710 downwards.
TTAATTATTTTTTTCATTAAAATTTGTTGATGTGAAATTTTTTATTTCTAGTTAAAATTTTAAGAAATAAGTATATATCCATTTAAACCATTTAATAACCCGCCCACTCGACCTAACCCACTAAAATATAATATTAACACTTTTATTTTACTCTTATTCTCCAAAGTTATTTTCTTGGTCTCCCATTCTTTCTCTGCTTCTTTTTTTTTTCTTTTTTTTTTAAAAAAAATTCTCAATTTCAGCCTTTTCTTCCTTCTTTTAGTAAATCTTAGTTAAATAGGAATTAGATTGTGATTAAAATATTATTAGAAGGATGCAGGGTTGTACATGGAAAGTTTATTAAGAGAGAATCCATGGAAAAGCTCCAGATAATGCGAGTTCAGGTTCAGCCAATATCGAGAGGCTTTCTCGAAATAGGTTTTTTTTTTATCCTTTCACCTTCATACGACGACTCTCATTAACAACATCATTTAAAATCATTTAAAGCTAATAATGCTAATGAACAATAACCAAAATAAAAAAGAAACCAGAGACGAGAGAATAATTTAGTGAGATCAGAAATTGAGATATCCCTAACTAAAAGAAGGAAGAAGAGGCTGAATTGAGATTTTTTTTAAAAAACAAAAGAAAAAGAAAAGAAAAAATGCAAAGCAGAACAGAGAAAATAATTTTGGGAAATAAAGGTAAATTAAGAGAGTCAATATTATATTTTTAGCGGGTTGGGTCAAGTGGAGCGGGTCATTAAATGATTTAAATGAATATATGTTTATTTCTTAAAATTTTAGTTAGAAATAAAAATTTCACGTCAGCAAATTTTAATAAAAAAAACAATTAAATAGATTGAGTGACTTTCTACGCAAAGATCTCATAGTTGAGTGACTTTTGAATTGAAAGTCAAAGTTGAGTGACTTTTGAATTGAAAGTCAGTGTTTTCCGGGTATGACTGCCCATGATATAAGGTCAACTACAACGTGTCAATTTGATAAAATATATAAAAATAATATCAATTAAGTTATAAAAAGGCACATTTCATTGATGTACCCCACACTAATTGCTGAAAAGATAAATGACTTATTTATAAATACATTTATTGGTGTGAGTCGTAGTATGAATTTAGCCCAAAGGGGATAATATCATTATTTAATTATCGATTTGCCCTTAGAAATCGAACTTATGTCTCCTTACTAATGTAAGAGTTTTAGTTGTCACAAAACATAGAACCTTGATACAAAAATCAATTGAAGTAGACAATATTATTAAGAGGATACAAGCCAAGTCTATTTTTTGATGGAGAAAGTATACAACACAGAGTGGGCGTAAGTTTTTCCTGGATTCACAATTGTGGACGGGAAATTTGGGTGATTTACAGCGTCAGGGTACCCTTGAGTCTCCAAAGACAATGCTGAATGAGGCTGATACACAAATCCACCTTTCCCTTTTACATTAATGATCCAATTTGATGTGTAGAAATGCACACAAGGCGCACTCGCCTGTATATCCATCACTCTTCCTGATTTCTTGTCATAAACTATTGCCACTGCTTTCATTTTTTCATTGCTGTCGACTACATAGTTTCTATCATATCCAATTTGGACTTTATCGATCCTGCTCCCTACCTTACGAGGTTTAAGGAAGTCGTAGGGCGTGTTCTTGACAGGGGAGATTTTCCCTGTAGGAATGAGCTGTTCATCAACTGGGGTGATGTGTGATGCATAGATTTGAACAACTTGAGACAAGACGTCACCACTGTTATGACCACGGAGGTTCCAGTAAGGGTGGTGAGACAGGTTAATCGGAGTAGCCTTGTTCACTGATTTTGCCTTAAATTCGACACTAAGTTTGTAAGGATCTTTCAATGCATAGGTAACAGAGACAACAACATCACCAGGAAATCCTATAACAAAACAATTAGTTGACTCATATATAGCTTTCTTCAAAAGGGCACTAAGATTTATTTACCTTCTTCACCATCAGCACTGTGGTAGGTTAGAGTTATGTGAGGACATGGACCATCTTGCACGTATTCGCTCACCTTCCAAACAACAAAGCTAAATCCTTTAGGGCCACCTGTATTTTAATTACATCAGAGAAAGGAAATGAGTAAAAATGGAGGTAATAATATTAGAGAAACATAGGTAAAAAGGAAACGTAATGAGAATTACCATGAATTGTGTTATTGCCTTCATTAGGGACAAGCTTATAAAGGGTTCCATTCAAAGTAAATTGAGCACCACCAATCCGGTTAACAACCCTTCCAAGTAGGGCTCCAAAATAACGTGTTTCATTCTGCAAAAAAAAAAAATCACTTTCATATTAGTTTATGCATAACGTGGGATGCTTTGTGCGCATTATGAGTAGCCTAAGAACAACATCATCTATTAAATACAATGAAGAGAGTGAACTAACAATGTATTCCTTGACAGTGTCATATCCAAGAACAACATCATCTATTTTTCCTGGAAAGGAGCAAGACAAGATTATGACTGATTTCTTCAAGAACTCGCAAAAAAAAATACAAATCAAGAAAATTGAAACAAAAACATACCATTCTTATCAGGAAGAAAAACAGAGATGATTCTGGCACCATAATTGGTGATCTTAACAGAGAAATCTCCGTTTTTGATCTCATAGACCCCTATCTTGCAGCCTGATACACTACCAGTAGCCAACAGATGAAAAATGAACAAACAGATCAACACACTAATAACCTTTGAAGACATAATCAGCTCCTCTGGTTTTGAGACTTTGTGTTGGTTTTTTATAAGATAGTGCCACAAAAGAGGTTAAAAATATTTGACTGAAATTGTCTGTCAATAGTTTTATTGACTGAAAAATATAATCTGCATAACAAGAATTCAAAAAAAAAAAAAAAATCTCAACAAATTTAAAATTCAAAAAAAATAAATAGATTCTTCCTACTTAAGTACTTAACTTATTATGATAAAGAAATTACTGCAGGAAAGCAAATTTTGAGTGTTTTTTACTGACAGCTTCTTCTGACTTTAATTATGCTTCTCCAATTCATGTGGCACTATTATAATCTATTGGGATTAGATTATTATGTGCATGTGAGAAAGAAAAGAACTTGTCTGTCAAATAATGTGCGCAAAAATGGGATAATTCAATTAAAAATTAATAATGGTGGGGGCAGTATTAATTAAGATTGAGAGAGTCAAGTTAGCCATTCCATTATTTTATGTATTGTTACATGCACGAGTAGCTGTTTATGCTGACTAGTAAATTAAAAAAAAATGGTACCCATGATTGGCATGATTCTTATTCTGGAAATAATTAAAAACTTGGAGAAATTTTTGCCTTGAAAGATATATTATACTCAATCACATGATCCACCATTTCCTGAATTCAACTTTTTAAATTCCCCTAAATTTAGCTTCCAGTTTTGGCCCTTCAACTTCATTAAAAGGTGTTAATTTAACACAGTAGAGTTAAAATGGAAACAAAAATGGACTCGACCTCTCTTAGAAGATTCAGAGTTCATAGCTTTGTTCGTTAAATCACTCAAATCAAAGAGTAAGGAAGGAGGCCTTGAGTTGTGCTGAGTCCCATATCAGTGGGATGAGGAAATTTGAACTTTTTTATTTGCTCTTGACAATCCTCTCCTCGATGAACTAGTTCTTGGGTTGGGTTAAGCCCAAAATACATTTTCTAATGTGGTATCAGAGTCACACCCATGGTTTATCGTATCAGAACACTCAACGGATATACAAAATTATCCACTCCAAAAACAGTGTCAGGTGTTTTATTTGTCATAGAGAATATATAACTTGACAAAAAAGTATCAATTTTATGCTTTAGATACTAAAGACACAAGGGATGGAGGAAAAAACTAATAAGAATTCCAGTATTTCGTGATTGAGAATGTATACAACATTTTGTGAACGTAGGCCTTCCCTGGAGTCACAATTGTTGAAGGGAAATTTGGGTGATTCACAGCGTCGGGGAACCCTTGAGTCTCAAAACACAATGCTGCATGAGGTTGATACACATATCCACCTTTTCCCTTCTGATTAAGGGAGTTTGCAGTGTAGAATTGGACACCAGGTGCAGATGCTTGTACATCCATCACTCGTCCTGACTTTTCATCATAAGCTATTGCCACCGGCTTCATTTTCTCAGTGCTGTCGACTACATAGTTGATGTCATATCCACTTTGGAGCTCCTTGATCTGGCTCCCCACTTCACGGGGTTTAAGGAAATCATAGGGTGTGTTCTTGATAGGAGAAATTTCGCCGGTAGGAATGAGGCTCTGGTCTACTGGAGTGATGTGTGATGCAAAGATTTGAACAACATTTGACAAGATATCACCACTGTTGTGTCCACCGAGGTTCCAATAACTGTGTTGAGCCAAGTTAACTGGAGTAGCCTTGTTCAGAGTTTTTGCCTTCATTACCACACTAAGCTTGTAAGGGTTTTTCAATGCATAGGTAACAGAGATAAGAAGATCACCAGGAAATCCTACAAGAGAAAGCGATGGATTTTACTCTATTCATATTGTATCTTCAAAAGGAAATTAATCAATGTGATTGTCATGTGGAATAACTAATTTACCTTCTTCACCATCAGCACTGTGGTAGGTTAAAGTAATGTGAGGATAGGGACCATCTTGCTGGTATTTGCTAACATTCCAAACAACATGGCTAAATCCTTTAATGCCACCTATATTTTTGAAGTTCTAAGAGGAAGGAAAGTTGGGTATATGGAGGTGAAAGTGGAAGAGAAAGCAAAGGTAAAAGGAAATTGTAATGAGGATACCATGCAGTGTGTTTGTGCCATCATTGGCAACAAGCTTATAAAGGGTTCCATTCATAGTAAATTGAGCACCACCAATCCGATTAGCAACCCTTCCAAGAAGTGCTCCGAAAGAAGTTGTATCATTCTGCACAAAATTACTTCTATCTCTTATGTGTATGAAGATTTCAACATATCAAATGACTCATCCCATAGAAGACTTGAACTTAAAATGGGACATTATTAAATTCAAAACTCCTTCTCATTCCAAATGTCGATCTGGTAACAATGTGAAATAATCTAACTATCCAATCTAAAACTTAATGCAATATAGGCCGCAGCTGAAAATTTTCTGTTGAATTGAACAAACACACAAATAAGAACAATGAAGGCAAATGGTTGGTTTTTAGCTAAAGGCGCATCCTATGAGCCATACAAGCACTACCACACAGCATAGGAGCATTGATATCACTATGATGGTCCACCAGTTAGATGCTTCAGAACGTGAATTTTCATAGTGTCAACTAGCTCAGACAAGAATACATTTTAGTGTGCAGTATGCTAAAACGACGTAGAAACAGAATTATAGTTCTGTACTATTACTATGATTGTTGAATGTGTTTTATCGGAAATTTCAGTTAAAATTAGGCCCAAATTTTCATTCAAGAAAAGAACCAAGAGGAGTTTTTACGATTTCCTAAAATTTGATGTTCAAACTAAGGAGCGTTCATTGAATCCAGAGAGAATTAGAATGCATAACTCCAAAGGGGCAGAGGACTTTTTGCCAGTCTTAGTTTCATTCAATGTACTTCACATCAAGCCCATAAGCTGGAAGGTTTTGAGTTAGATACTATAGGCTAGAATCGCTGTTTTTGTTAGGAAGGAGCTACAACTAGACAGTGTCAAGTAAAAAACTGTTAATAATTGGATATGAATTTTGACATGGCACAATTGCTATAGAGTCACAGAGAACGAAAGTGGCAATCAAAGAAAGGAGAAAATGAACAAAAAGCTTTTAGAAAGGAGCAAATTCAGATTGATCATTAAAATAGAACAAAGCGATCTAACCTTGTATTCCTCAATGGTATCGTATCCAAGAACAACATCACCTATTTCTCCTGCAAAGGATCAGCAAGAGACTATAAGACTGATTTCTTCAAGGAACAAAAGATAACAGTTGACATAAATACATCAAGAAAGTTCAAATGTAGAACAAGTTAGAGTGCTAAGAAACATAAAAATAGAACTCTTCCAATTTAAATACTAAATCTGCCTCTGAATTGATAACGAGAGAGATAGACATACCATGTTTATCAGGAAGAAAAACAGAGATGATTCTGGCACCATAATTGGTGACCTTAACAGAGAAATCTCCTTTCTTGATCTCATAGACCCCTACATTTTGGCCTGTAACACTGATGACAGCCCACAGATGAAGAATGAATACACAGATCAACAAATTAATCTTTGAAGGCATAGTCAACTCTAGTAATTTTGAGACTTTAGAATGTCTGAGTGACAAACTCGTTCAGCCTTGAATGTGTACTCCACTAATATCCTTGGCCTTACTTTTTTCTTTTGAGTATGATAAACATTTAGGGTGTGTTTGGTATGAAAGGAAAATGTTTTTCTGGAAAACAAGTTGATTTTTTACTTATTTTCTTATGTTTGGTTGGTGAGTAGAAAATATTTTCGAAAAATATTTTTAGTGTTTGATTTATGAATGATTTTTTTTTTTTTGAGAAATATCTTTTATTTTTACTAGGATAGAAAAATAATTTTTGAAATTGAAAAATATTTTTTAAAAACGAACTTAAATTTTTTTGGGGGTGGGGTGCGGGGTGGTAGGGGGGTGGGTTGAGGGTAGGGGTGAAAAATTGAAATTTTGAAGTTGAAAATATTTTTAAAAAACAAACTTAAATTTTTTTTTAGGGGGTGGGTGGGGTGGGGGGCTGGTAGGG
>JAJOOH010006842.1:0-29492 GCA_029582605.1 Solanum gracilifrons | reverse complement strand
CCCCCCCCCCCCCCCCCCCCCCCCCCCCCCCCCCCCCCCCCCCCCCCCAGACCCGACGGGGTGGAAGAAGGGTGCGGCAATTTTGATTTTAAATGCATTTTTAATTAATTAATTAGTGCAATGAATTTTAAAAAAATGTTTAAGAAAAAGGGTAATAAGCAAAAAAAAAAAAGATTGAAAATTAATGACGTGGTGCTTACATGGTTGTGATGTGACACTTACATGGCTATGATGTGGCAGGTGAGAGTGGTATTCTACTCTCAAGGTTGTATTTAATTCACTTCAAAGATGTTAAGGGGGTATTTAATCGCCCGTGTAGTTTAAGTGCTAAAGTAAGTTATGCTATCAAGTTCAGGGGGGATTTGATGTATTTTCTCTTCTTTTTATGTTTGTTATTATTGTTTCTATTTTATGATCATTTGTAAGTTATATTGTTGTCTTGTCTCGAATAATTTATTAGAGAAGTCATTTATTTGATTGATAAACATTTTCTTATTGGTTAAACTGAAAACCGAATTATTAAGGACCAAAACTGATTAACCGAAAAGGATAAAAAATATCTTATTGATTTAGTGTATTTAAAAATAAAAAATCAATAAATCGAACCAATAATACATAAAACTAGGCCAAACCGATCGATGCATACATTTAAATAGGTGAAATTTATAAATGGACACTTAAACTTTGGCGATGATGACACTTGAAAATTATTCCATGATCAACTAGACAAACATGTGTCTCTTGGGTGTCCAGGTCCAACAGACCTCATGGGTAAACTCCAACGGTGGATAACATGTTGCATGTACAAATATTGAAAGACACGTATATTTTTTAGTTTTTGTAAAAGTTTCTAGGACTCTCTTTGAGTTCAATTTGACTAAACTTTAAAGCCAAATATTGGGTTATGTCAACATAATATTTTAAGTAACTTATGTGATACATTTTAAATTTTTAGATTTAAATAGTTAATTTTTTATCGTAGTTTTTTCATATATCTTTTAAATATTTTAAATTGTCAATTATTGTGACTTATAGTACTTTTTACATAGTTTGCAAATATATAATTTTTCATTTTAAAAAAAAATTGAAGATTCCATGAGCAAATTCTCGGTCAAACTTAAACTATTTGATTCTCGAAAAAATAAAATGTGTCACATAAATTGAGATAGAAAGAGTATAATTTATAATTTATCTCATGTAATAAGAAGAACAAAATACATTTGTGAAATGTTGATCAAAGTTTACATAGGCTGAATTATGTGTCAACTAAATTCGGACAAATGGAGTTTTTTTTTTGAACATTTGAGTTTATCATATGTTATACATGTCTAGTTCAGTCTCCCAAGTGGCCTTCTGTACGGGAAGAATCTTCTACTGGGCCTTCATAGATGGAATTATTCTGGTTATCAACTTACGGATTATCCTATCAAAAATAGCCACTTGTTCTTTCTCATAAGAAAAGCTTTTATCAAGTAATACAAAGTCCCACTGAAAGATATAGTTCTATCTGAAGCTTCTTTAGCATGGACACATAAAATACTAGGTGAATACTTGATAGATCTGGAGGCAAGACCAACTCATAGGCTATCTCTCCCACGCGTAGTGAATCACAGACTCAACTTACCTCTTTTTCAAACCTTATCATATCCTTTATGGACGAAATCTTGAGCAAAACTTGCTCTCTTATCATGAACTTCATATCTTTAACTTTTTTATTTAGTATATTCTTTCTGTCTACTCTAAGCTACCAAAATCTTGTTTCGTATCATCTTAGCCTTCTTCAAAGTCTCTCTTAGAAGATCAGTACCTCATGGTTTTTACCTCAAACACATCAAATCAATCAATGAAAGATTTACACCTCCTCTCATATAACGCCTCAAGCGAAGTAATATCAATACTAAAGTAATAACTATTATTATATGCAAACTCACCTAAGGGTAAGAATTTATTCCAACGATCACCAAAGTCGATCACACATGTGCGAAGTATGTCCTTCAATACCAGAATAGTCTGCTCAGACTGACCGTTGATCTAAGGAGGAAGAGTTGTACTCAAATTAAGTCTAGTGTCTAACTCAGCATGCAAGGACCTCCAAAAGCTAAAAGTAAATTGCATATACACCTCTATCAGAAATAATAGAGATCGGAACTCCGATCCATGCAACCGAACAAACTTATGAAGATAAATCTTTCCCAATTTTTCTGTATTATAAGTCACCTAAACTAGTATGAAGTGTGCAGACTTACTCAACATGCCAGTCACCCGAATTAGATTAAACTTACTCAAGGTCTTAAGAAAACCAACATCAAAATCCATGACATTTTTTTCCTACTTTCATTTCAAAATGGGCATCCTCTAAGGTGTGCCTTCAGATCTTAAGTGCTCTAATATAACCTATTGACAATTCGGATACTGAACAATAATCTCCATAACATCAGACTTAATCTGACCCCACCAATATTGTTGTCTCAAGTCATAATACATTTTGGTGGCTCCATGATATATAGAGTTTCTTAAAATATGAGCCTCAATTAGAATAATAATCTTGATCAAAGCTCTAAACTTGAGGGGTGCAACTGGCACCTAACCAAAATTTAGGTCTGAGCCGATCCTGAACCAGTTACTAATAATGCATGGAAGCCACACACAATTAATATAGCTTAAATCAGTCCAAGACATTTAGGCCATTTTTACTTCGCTTCTTTTTTTTGCAGTGTTAGTTATTTGTGTTTTAGAAAAGTTTATTTTTTTTGTTGCGATTTTTTATTTATAAAAATGAGATTTCCCCCCTTTTTTATTTTAAAAAAGGCCTTTCACCATGCAACTTCATGTATCAATATTGTATAAATGTGTATAAACATATATCTGTAGTAGCCCGTATTATGAATATGCTTGTTATATTCTTGTGATATTTGACATAGACTTATAGTATAGGTGAGGGACCATGTTTCTTATATGATTAGTATTGGTTTAAACTATCTCAGAAGATGATGTGATGCCTTGCACGTTTCAGCATGTGTACTGCAAGTTAACTCCAATGGAAGTATTTAAACTCGAGACAGTATGGTGGTAATTGAGCTTAAAGTTGAAAGTTAAGTGCTAAGTTAAAGCAAAAGGGATTAATATTTAGAAAATGTAATAAAATTAGTGAGTTTCTTGCTTGACTTAACTAAGCTAGTAGGTGACAAGTAGGTGCATCACCTACTTTGACTTATTGACTAGTCCAAAGGACCAAGCAGGTGCATCACCTAGTTGAGCTATATGGATCTAGTTAAAAAGGTCAATATTTATAGATTAGATTTGGGCCTATGCTAATGGACTCACTTGAGGCCCAAACTAAGTTAAATAAAAGGAAAATGAGATTAAAACCCAGCAGCCAAATCTGCCAAGACCTAATGTAAGTTAAGCCCAACTAAGGAAAAGGGCAACTAGGTGAATCACCTACTTTGACCTTTTGAGCAGCTTAATGTACATAACTAGGTGCATCACCTACTTGACCAATTAGTGGCTGAAAATGAAGCTAAAAAGAAGGAAGTTCTAGAGGATATTCTTAAAGGTGAATAAAGCTCAAAATAAGATAAATATTGACTGATATTCCCACACCATTTAAACACATAAATTTAGAATTAACTCCATCTCTTTCTCTCTCTTTTATCTTAAGGATTAAAATAGTAGCCTCCAATTTATTCTAGGGTTCTTGAAGAAACTCTCATCTTTGCAAGTTAAGGTAAGTGAAAACACTTATGGATTTAGCTTAATTCTCCCATGGATGATTAGGAAAACTAGTTATTCATACTCAAGCACAAGTACAAGGGCAGAATGTGTCCACAAGTTACTGCTCACTTTCCTTGATTATTAAGATAATTTTCTCTTCTTCTTTGGTTTAACTGTGAAAGGGAAGTTGAAGTTCTTGAAGATTTCAAGTTGAAAGGGAAAGTTGTATAAATTAAGGTAAGGTAACTGCTCCTTTTTTTGTCCCCATTATGCATGAGTTTCGATGAAGAATTACATGTGTATTGTTATTAAGAACTCAAGGGGTGGTGAGTTTAGTATTTGGTTACTATCGTAAAGAACATTCTGGCTGTTTTATGTGTATATATGTGTTGATTATCTACTAATACTAGTTTTACTTATTTCATTGTAGATTAATAATCTGAAAGGAATGAGGTTAATTCCTTGTAATATCTGAGTTATACAGCAAGGTATGTAAGGCTATTCGATTCCATATTCTTTGGTATGAAATATGATACTTGCAATTAATATCAATGAAGTGAATTTCCTAAGTTCTATTTCTATTAAATGAAACATTGTGGCAACGTACGATCTCCAAATAACTAGCAGTACTTTTCCCCTTTCCTTAGTGTGTAGAATTACTTCATTAAATGTTCATTACCCTACATTTGTATAATTGTCCACCTATGTGCTAATATAGAAATGGTACTCACAACAACAAGCTCGGTAAATTATCATTTTAGGCAATTGAAGTCAATTGTGTCATTTAAGCTCACAAGTAATGCATTGATGTTACATAGATCCTTATGTCATTGTTACTTCCTTGAAGTATTATTTTCATGTATTCTACTACTGGTCTGTAGTTCCAAATATAAAAAATGATTATGACCACCAAAACAACAATCTCAAAGATTAAAGAATCTAAGTGAAGCAATATGTATAACTATGGGTGGCAACCCAAGGGCAAATGCCTAGCATTAGTCGATCCCAATTGGTATAGAATGGTGGCAGCTCAGGGGCAAAATCCTAGTATGTGCCGATTCTAATTGGTATAGAAGGGTGGCAGCTCAAAGGCGAAAGCCTAGCATGGGCCGATCCCAATTTGTGTAATTATGAGGACAACATCACAGGGGTTAAAATGCCTAGCATGGGTCATCCTCTTCTACCACTGATCAACTGGTCATTCGTATCACATGTCTTATAAAAATCATAACACACAGAAAAGTAAAGAAAAGAATGCAACATACATGATCCCACAAGAGTCACAGAGGTGGTCGTATTTTGATCTATGCATTTACATATGGATACTTGATGTCACTTGAGCCTTGTTTTACATATGTTATTGCCTTACATATTCAGTACATTTTTTGTACTGACGTCCCTTACAGGGACGCTGCATTTCATGTTGCAGGCACAGGTGCTCAGCTACTATTGGTGAAGCTCCAGGTTGATTCGGGGCTTACCGAGTCTTTGGCTCCTATTTTGTTGTTGTATGAGTTAAGGGTAAGACGGGGTCTTATCCTGCCCTAAACTATGGATTTCTATCTTTAAGAGGCTTTGTAGACTAATGTATATAGTTCAGTTGTGTCTTGTCTCATAACAAGTTGTGGCCTCAACGGCCAAGTCTTGTATATAAGTTTTGGGTCTACTTATGTTTGTACCACTGCATCCTATGTGAACTTGTTACATCTTTAAGATTGTCATAGGTATGTGCATAGTAAGAACATGTTACATGTTAGTTCTCTCGAGCCTTTAGGGCATCGGGTGACTGTCTGTATTAATGGGGTTGAGGCGAGACAAAAGTGGTATCAGAGTAGGTCATTCTAGGAAGTCTACAAAGCCGTGTCTGTGTAGAGTCTTGCTTATGGATGTGTTGTGCACCACATTTATAAACAGTAGGCTACGGGGCATGTAGAAGTTGTCACTTTTATTTCATTTCTTAGATCGTGCGATAGAACCGGTGTTGTAGGTGAATCATATCTAACTTCTAAATTATATTATAGCAAAGATGCCAGTTATGAGAAGGAGTAAAAGTACAAGTAAGCGAGTAGATGTGGCTGCACAAGAAGGAACCAGCCGACCACCACCTAGTCAAGTTGTTCAAAGTAAGGCTCAAGATGAGTCTCCATCACAGACTTCCCCGACCCCTCCATCTCCAGAAGATCTAAGAAGGGAAGATGCACCTCAAGAACCCTCTATTAATGCTACCGAACAAGATTTAAAGAATGCAGTCCAATTATTGAATCATATAGTTGTTTTCCACGACCAAAGGCAAGAAGGTCCAGTTGCAGGTACTAGTGGTGTAGATAGATCAGCTGGCACACGGAGACGTGATTTTCTTAATTTGGACCCTTCATCATTCACCAGGTCAGATCCTAATGAAGATCCATAAGACTTTATAGATCATATCCAACACACTTTGGATATTACGTTATGCATGTAAGTGGGAAATAAGCACTTGAGCTAGCAGCATATAGATTAAAAGGTATGGCTATGCTGTGGTATGAAGCTTGGAAGCAATCTAGGGGAACATATGGACCTTCAACTATGTGGAAAGAGTTCAAAAAGGCATTCCTTGATCATTATCTGCCATAGGAGATCTGAGAGGCCCTTGCAGATCAGTTCTTAAATCTCCACCAAGGAAGTATGAGCGTGAGAGAGTACAATCTCAAATTTAATTCCTTGGCCAGGTATGCTCCTAATGTAGTAGCTACTATGGAGGATGAAGTTCATCGATATGTGAATAGATTAGATTCATATCTGGTTAGAGATTGTACCATTGCTTCGTTGAATAAAGATATGGTTATTGCAAGGATGAAAGCTTTTGCGCAAAAACTGGAGGATCAAAGGCAAATAAGAATGACACAAGAGTCGGAAATAGGGTATCCTAAGAGGGCCAGATCCATGGGGCAGTTTACATCATCCTAAGGTGAGTTTAGGACTTGGTTCTTTAACAGATCGTTTAGGCCATCATCTTTCTACTCTACAGCTAGTGCTCCACCACGGTTTCAAGGGTTTGGGGCATCAATTTGGGCAAAGAAGTGAAAGCCAAGGTTCACAAATAACAAGTCATCAGGAGCAGGGAAGTATGAGCCAATCAAGGCCTCCTCGACAGCCTTGTAAACAATGTGGAAGAAATCATCTAGGTGCATGTAGGTTTGGGACAGATGTTGTTTTTGGTGTGGTACACCGGGGAATATGATGAGAAATTGCCATCATAGGGGCATGGGTAGTGTTGTACAGCCTACTAGATCAGTTGTTACATCGTCCTCATCAACACCTTTCTTAGGTAGGGGACTACAGATACCCACAAGTCGTGGTAGAGGAGCTAGGGGAGCAGATAGTTCTACTAGAGTTTAGAATTGCACCTATGGTCTAGGGGATCGACAAAATTTGGAAGCTTCGCCGGATGTGGTTATAGGTACATTGTCCATCTTTTCACATATTGTATATGCACTAATTAATCCAGGGGTCTACATTGTCATATGTTACTCCATTAATTGCTGGTAAGTTTAAAAGAACACCAGAATTACTGGTGAAGCCATTTGAAGTGTCTTCACCGATTGGTGAGTCTATTATAACTAGAAGGGTTTATCATAATTGCATTGTAACTGTTTGTGATTGTGATACATTGACTGACTTTGTTGAGCTAAAAATGGTAGATTTTGATGTTATAATGGGTATGGATTGGTTAGCTTCTTGTTATGCCACGGTAGATTGCCGAACTAAGATGGTGCATTTCCATTTTCCAAAAGAGGTAGTCCTTTAATGGAAAGGTAATATTGGCGCACCAAGAGGTAAGTTTATTTCGTACCTTAAGACAAAGAAAATGATGTCCAAAGGATACATATGTCTTCTAGTGAGGGTGAAAAATATAGATGTAGAGTCACCAACTCTTCAATCCATTCCAGTGGTAAATGAACTTCCTGATGTATTTCCTAAAGATCTTCCAGGTTTGCCTCCAGAACGAGAAGTAGAGTTTGGTATTGATGTGATTCCAGACACTCAACCTATCTCCATCCCTCCATATAGAATGGCCCCGATAGAATTATGGGAGTTGAAGGAGATATTAAAAAACTTAATTAGAAAATGGATTCATAAGGCCTAGTATGTCCCCATGGGGAGCACCAGTTTTATTTGTATGTAAGAAAGATTGCTTATTAAGAATGTGTATTGATTACCAGTAGTTGAATAAAGTAACAATTAAGAACAAATATCCCCTCCCTAGAATTGATGATTTGTTTGATCAGTTACAAAGTTCTAAGTGTTTTTCGAAGATCGACTAAAGGTAAGGTTATCACCAAGCGAGGGTCAAAGACAAAGATATTCCCAAGATAGCTTTTCGTACACAGTATGGTCATTTTGAGTTTTTAGTCATGTCATTCGAGCTAACAAATGCACCAGCAGCTTTTATGGATTTGATGAATAGGGTGTTCAAGCCATTTCTAGATGTGTTTGTGATAGTATTCATAGACGACAATTTGGTGTATTCATGATCGAAAGATGACCATGTTAATCACTTGCGGCAGGTTTTACAAACTCTTCATGATCGTAAGTTGTATGTGAAGTTCTCTAAATATGAGTTTTGGTTGAAATCAATTTCATTCTTAAGTCATATTGTATCTGACAAAGGAATAAAGGTTGATGCTCAAAAGATAGAAGCCGTGAAGAACTGGCCAAGACCTATAATGTCTACGGAGATCCGTAGTTTTCTTGGATTGACAGGTTATTACCGAAGGTTCGTTGAAGGATTCTCTTCCATTACTGCACCCTTAACAAAGCTAACGCACAAAGCAACCAAGTTTCAATGGAGTGATGAATGTGAAAAAAGCTTCCAAGAGCTGAAGAATAAATTAACTTCTAGACTTGTATTGGTACTTCTAGAAGAAACGGAAGGGATGAAGTGTATTGTGATGCTTCGTGAGTGGGACTAGGATGTGTATTGATGCAGCATGGTAAAGTAATAGCTTATGGCTAAAGCAGCTGCGGTCAAATGAGAAAAATTATCCAACTCATGATCTAGAGCTAGAAGTAGTTGTATTTGCTTTGAAGATATGCCGCCACTACTTTTATGGAGTTCATGTTAACATATACACTGATGACAAGAGTTTGCAGTATATCTTTAAGCAAAAGGACCTAAATCTGAGGCAGCGAAGATGGCTGGAGCTATTAAAAGATTATGACATTGATATCTTATGTCATCCCGGGAAGGTAAATGTAGTAGCTGATGCGTTAAGTGGTACAATAATGACAAACACTTATGGGTAATCTGTGGAAAGACAGGAAATAGCTAAGGATCTATGCCAACTAGCTAGCTTGGGGGTTCGCCTTCTTGAATCTTAAGACGAAGGGGTTGTTGTGCAAAATGCGGCAAAATCCTCATTAGTAATGGAAGTGAAAGAGAAGCAGTCACTTATCCTATTCTATTACGACTTAAGGAGAATTTATAACATGGTATGACAAAGGCATTTGAGCTTACACAAGAGGGAGTACTTTGGTGTCAAACCAGATTGTGTGTACCTAATATAGATGAATTAAGAAAGAGGTTTATGATGGAAGCACATCATTCAAGATATTATGTTCATCCAGGGTCAACTAAAATGTATCATGACTTGAAATAAATGTATTGGTGGGGTGACATGAAGAATAACATTGCAGAATTTGTGGCTCAATGTCCAAATTATCAACAAGTAAAAGTAGAGCACCCAAATCCCGGAGGTTATATGCAGCATATAGAACTTCCAATTTGGAAGTGGGACATAATCAACATGGATTTTATCACTGGCTTGCCTCACTAATTTTGGAAATTTGATTCCACATGGGTGATAGTTGACAGACTCACCAAATCAGCACACTTCTTGCCGGTGAAGACTACTTATACAGTCGAAGAGTATGCAAGGTTGTATATTAAAGAAATAGTTTGACTACATGGAGTGCCAATCTCTATAATATCTAATAGAGGAACTCAATGATGCAAATTTTTGGAAGTCATTTCAGAAGAGTTTGGGAACATAAGTGAATTTAAGTACAACCTTTCACCCTCAAATGGATGGTCAGGCAGAATGTACAATTCAAACACTTGAGGATATGTTGCGAGCTTGTATATTAGACGTCAAGGGTAGCTGGGATGATCATCTACCACTTATTGAATTCGCTTATAACAATAGCTACCATTCTAGTATCCAAATGGCACCTTATGAAGCTTTATATGGGACGAAGTGTAGATCCCCAATTGGTTAGTTCGAAATAGGTGAAGCTGTCTTATTTGGGACAGATCTTATTCATCAAGCTATGGAAAAAGTCAAATTAATACAACAGTGACTAGAAACAGCTTAAAGTTGACAGAAATCATATGCGGATGTTAGAAGGAGAGGACTACAATTTTCTATAGGGTATTGGGTGTTCTTGAAGGTGTCTCCAATGAAAGGGGTAATGAAGTTTGGTAAAAAAGGAAAGTTGAGTCCCCACTATATAGGGCCATATAAGATTATTCGAAGAGTTGGCCAAGTAGCCTATGAGTTAGAGCTACTACAAGAGCTTTCATCAGTTCATCCGGTGTTTCACGTCTCGATGCTTCGGAAGTGTATAGGTGACCCATCGCGTATTACTCCTACTGAAGATGTACAAGTTACTGGATATCATTGCTATTTTGGATCGACAAGTTAAGAGCTTAAGGAATAAAGAGGTAGCTTCTGTAAAAGTACTATGGAGGAACCAACAAATAGAATAAGTTACATGGGAAGCGGAAGAAGCAATGAAATTGAAGTATCCTCATCTCTTTCAAATCGATGAGAAGGATGAAAATTCTTAGTTGAGGCATTGCCAAATAAGTATAAGTCTATATGTATTATGTGATTAATAGTAGTACTAACTTAGGCTTGAACTTGTTTGGGCTGGATAGCCATGCTAACATTCGAGGACGAATGGCTAAAGGGGGGAATGTTCTAACAACCCATATTATGAATATGCTCTTTCTATTCTTGTGATACTTGACATAGACTTATAGTATAGGTGAGGGACCATGTTTCTTATATGATTAGTGTTGGTTTAAACTATCTAGGAAGGTGATGTGATGCCTTGTACATTTCAGCATATGTACTGCAAGTTAACTCCAACGGAAGTATTTAAACTTGAGACAGTATGGTGGTAATTGAGCTTAAAGTTGAAAGTTAAGTGCTAAGTTAAAGAAAAATGGATTTAATAATTAGAAAATGGAATAAAATAAGTGAGTTGCTTGCTTGACTTAACTAAGCTATAATCGGTGATAAGTAGGTGCATCACCTACCTTAACTTATTAACCAGTCCAAAGGACCAAGTAGGTGCATCACCTACTTGAGCTATACGGATCTAATTAAAAAGGCCAAGGTTTATGGATCAGATTTGGGCCTATGCTAATGGACTCACTTGAGGCCCAAACTAAGTTAAATAAAAGGAAAATGAAATTAAAACCCAGCAGCCAAATCTGCCAAGGCCTAATGTAAGTTAAGCCCAACTAAGGAAAAGGGCAACTAGGTGAATCACCTACTTTGACCTTTTGAGCAGCTTGATGTACATAAGCAGGTGCATCACCTACTTGACCAATTAGTGGCAATGAAGCTAAAAGAAAGAAGTTCTAGAGGATATTCTTAAAGGTGAAGAAACCTCAATATAAGATAAATATTGGTTGTTATTCCCACTCCATTTAAACACATAAATTTAGAATTAACTCCAGCTCTTTCTCTCTCTTTTCTCTTAAGGATTAAAACAACAACCTCTAATTTCTTCTAGGGTTCTTGAAGAAACCCCCATCTTTGCAAGTTAAGGTAAGTTAAAACACTTATGGATTTAGCTTAATTCTCCCATGAATGATTAGGAAAACCAGTTATTAATACTCAAGTACAAGTAAAAGGGCATATGTGTCCACAAGTTACTACTCACTTTCCTTGATTATTAAGATACTTTTCTCTTCTTCTTTGGTTTAACTGTGAAAGGGAAGTTGAAGTTCTTGAAGATTTCAAGTTGAAAGGGAAAGTTGCATAAATTGAGGTAAGGTGACTGCTCCCTTTTTTGTCCTCATTATGCATGAGTTTCGATGAAGAATTACATGTGTATTGTTATTAAGAACTCAAGGGGTGGTGAGTTTAGTATTTAGTTACTATGATAAAGAACATTCTGGCTATTTTATGTGTATATGTGGGGATTGCATGTTGATGTTGGGAAAATGTGTGAATATTTTATATGGAAATATAGGAGAGGTGGTGAAACACCATCAAATTGAATGTTGTGTAGGTTTACTACTCACTCCACGTTGGTATGTGGATGTAATTCGAGGAGAAGTAATTGAACAACGCCCTTGATATTATAAATTATGGGCCCGCTGCCGGGCTACCATTTTTGTGAGGTTAAGTAGCCAAATGTGTTGATTAGCTACTAATACTAGTTTTACTTATTTCATTGTAGATTAATAATTTGAAAGGAATGAGGTTAATTCCTTGTAATAGCTGAGTTATACAATAACGTATGTAAGGCTATTCAATTCCATTTTCTTTGGCATGAATTCTGATACTTGCGATTAATATCAATGAAGTGAATTTCCTAAGTTCTATTCCTAGTAAAGGAAACATAGTGGCAGTGTATGATCTCCAAATAACTAATAATAATTTCCCCCTCTCCTTAGTGTGTAGAATTACTTCATTAAATGTTCATTATCCTACAGTTGTATAATTGTCCTCCTATGTGCTAATATAGAAATGGTATTCGCAACAGCAAGCATGGTAAATTATCCTCTTAGTCAATTGAAGTCAATTGTATATAAGTTTTGGGTCTACTTATGTTCACACCGCTGCATCCTATGTGAACTTATCACATCTTTAAGATTGTCATAGTTATATGCATAGTAAGCACATGTTACATGTTGGTTCTCTTGGGCCTTTAGGGCATCGGGTGCATGTCTGTCTTAATGGGGTTTGAGGCGTGACAATATCAATATTGTATAAATAGTTATGTAATGTATCGATATTGTATAAATATTATATAAATTGTATATATACGTATATCGATATTGTATAAACATGTATGTAATGTATCAACATTGTATAAATAGTACATAATTGGGTATCGATATTACATAAATAATTTTATAACATATTGATTTCGATATTTATTTGACTATCATGTATTTTCACCTTAATAATAATAATATAATAATAATAATTAAAAAAAAAAAAAACTACATAAATATTCATTTTTTCCACTAAAGAAGTGAAACAATTAGTAAAAGAAAAAAATTAAAATGAGCAACAAAAAAATATGAACAACAATTTTTTTTTTTAAATAGCACAAAAAAAAAAATCCTTTAAAAATATGAGATAGAAAATGACCAAATGGCCAAACTAACACTGCCGGTATTTTACCAAATAGCCGAGCCGGAATATTTGGTACAAACAAATTTGACCATTTTTAGTATAAAAAACAAAGGTGGACATTTTGCCTAATTCCCCTATTACTATTCATTGATTTCCTCAACTATTCTTTTGAAGTTAAAAATTTCTAGTATTTCAATGGCGAAGGCTGCAGGCAGTGGGAGCAGTTCCAGATGGTCTCTTTCAGGATTTACCGCTCTCGTTACGGGTGGCACACGTGGAATTGGGTACTCCCAACTCCAATACCTTAATTTCTTTTCAAATAATTTCTAGTACATGTTTCTGGGTTTCAATTTGGATGAGTATTCTTTTTAGGCATGCGGTTGTGGAGGAATTAGCGGAACTGGGTGCTACAGTCTACACTTGTTCACGGAATGAAGCACAGCTCAACGAACGCTTGCAAGAGTGGGCTGTTAGCCTTCAAGTCAAGGGTTCTGTTTGCGATGCATCTTCTAGGGAACAGAGAGTTCAACTCATGGAAAACGTCTCAGCGGCTTTCGACGGAAAGCTCAACATTCTTGTCAGTTCTCTCATTAATCCCTTTTTGATGAATTGTTTCACTAATGGTCTCTATATGCAAAATAATCAATTACATAGTATTGTAGTGTTGTGCGGGCTGTGGTAGTGAGATTTGATTTGAGGACTTCCCAATTGATACCATATTGGGGTGTGTTGACAATTTTATCTAAAAGCTCAAACTATTAAAAACATCACATTTTTATTATTTAATTGTATTCTCGACATATGTTAGAGCTCAGTATTTGCGGAGCTCGTTTGGTCCAGCTATGATTAATATCTGATTTAATGGTGAAAGAACAGGAAATATTGATAGAAAGAGCTTATGTAGCATTACGATTCTTTTGATTCTTTGGTTATTTCTCAGGCTTTACATGTGATTGTTAAGGTTCTAATTTAGAATGATGGTGTTACATGTGCTTTCACCGGATTTTTATAACTAGTTATTGGTGCCAGAAAAAGTCCTAAAAGAAATTGTTGCATTCTCAATCTGAATCCGGTGCTCTTGGACGTGTATGTTTTCTGTTTTTAGATGTCCTCATTTTCAAACAGTGTAAAGTTTTTGAACCACGTTATTGCTTTGTCTCTGGCCATAGATAAACAATGTGGGGACTAACGTTAGGAAGCCCACCACCGATTACACTGCTGAAGAATATGCCCGTCTGTTTTCTACCAACTTGGAATCTGCATACCATCTTTGTCAACTTGCTCACCCTCTTTTGAAAGCATCTGGAAATGGATCAGTTGTCTTTATCTCTTCTGTTGGTGGTCTGGTGCACCTGTCCACTGGTTCTATTTATGGAGCAACGAAAGGTTAGTTGTACTCATCCAATCACTCTTTTGAGTCCTTGAACAATTGAAGATAGAGTGCTGAGACTTTTCTTCTTTTTTTTACTAACTTCAGGGGCAATAAATCAGCTCACGCGAAATTTGGCTTGTGAATGGGCAAAAGATAACATTCGGGTTAATGGTGTTGCCCCATGGTATATAAAGACGTCTTTGGTAGAACATGTAATATTCTTGACCTTGCTTATGAATTTAATTTCATGAATCTCTATGCCCAAGTAATTGCAGATTGGAGATATAGATATTGAAAGCTTACGTGAGGCAAAACATTTCTTTGATTTCGCTGAGGTCCAAGCAGAGAATGTAGTTCAGACTGCATCATATTCTCACAAAATGGCCTTTTAAGAGATCTTAATGCTGACAATAAAGAAACTAAATATACAGCATGCCACACATTGAGCACATAGTGAACTATTCCTTTGCCTTTTACTAAGACTATGCATACCTGTTACACAAAGTGGCATAGGCCAAATTGAAGAACAGCTGTTGCACAAGTACATGGCTTAGCCATCATCTAACGTACAGACTCCAACAATTAGATGTATTGTAAAATAGGTCTTGTATTTTTTATCATTACTTTTGGATCACAAATGGTAATAACTTTCTATCATGAACTTTATGATAACTAACTAATTTCATTATGTACATCGGCTGTAGGATTTTTTTCTTCTTAGGTGTAACTATCCATTTTCTGGACCCCTGCCCAGTTAATTTGGATTTGTGCCACGTAAGCCCATCAAAAGGGGGAAGTGCTTCCTACCAGGGATTTGTCCTTTCTCAGGGCTAGAATCTAAGACCTCTGGTTAAGGGTACTTGTGTTCTGTTACATTCATTTAAGCAATGTAGTGGATGTTTAGTAAATATCAAGTGACAAATTGCTAAAGCACTTGGATTCATGTATCTATAAAAGTGTCATGATTTCTAGTGTTCATTTGGAAAAGGAATCGCACATGGTGAAACAGTTATTATGCTTTTCCATGCCTTAGATCTATTCTTCAACAATTTTCATGTGTACTCATACTTTTTCCTTTCTGCAAATAAAGTTTATATAATTTCATGTTCTTATATTGTCAAAGCATATTTGACTCTAGTTGAATAATTTTAGTTATGGCAAGTAACTTTGGAAATGGTTAGCTCTGATTAATATCTTTTTTGCTTTCCCGAAAAGAAAATAAAATCCCCTGAACGTGACAGGAAAAGTTTGTTATTTCCTGAGTTCTGTATAGAGAATTATGTTAGGATTGCTATGTTTTTTGAAGACTAGGTATTTTTTTTGTTTATATGTATTGACAAAGTATGTTGATGACTCATATCACAAATGGGGTTAATTCTATTTCTTGTGGAGAATGCTTCCGGATTTTATATGTGAAGCAATGAGAGTACTAGCCCTTGATGTATTCTATGGTTATATAATCTTTTCACTTAACACATGTTCTCCAAATTTTGCTGAATTTTATGGTTTTCTTTTGCAGTTGCTTGAAAATAAAACATTTTTGGATGGAGTAATATCTAGAACTCCCCTTAGACGTCCTGGAGAATCTCAAGAAGTTTCATCCCTGGTAGCTTATCTATGTTTACCTGGGGCATCTTACATTACCGGGCAAGTTATTGCGGTTGATGGTGGATTCACAGTCAATGGGTTTGAAACGCCAAGTTTCTGATCTTATGTAGAGATGGTCCTTGTATCTTTTTTATGTGCAGACACTCATCTTTGTTTCTTAGTGATCAAGTTGAGACTGTCATGAATAAAGCTCTATTTAATATCTTTCTTAATCCCTGTTTATCGGATCATGAGATGACATGCCTTATTTACTGAATGTATAATTTAGTTTTCTATCTTTTTATTTGTTCTGAGAACAGCATTTTCTGTTGTTGATTATGTTGGGCATCATATTAAGTTTTTTTTTTTTTTTTTCATCTTTGCACGTTCCTTGCGAAGAACAATTTTGTATTTTATTTGAACTGTTGGGCGGGAAGCATTTGATTATTTGCACATGTTTATAAAGACCTCCCAACTCATTCATCGTGTTTTTTTCTCATCCGCTTAGTTTTGGTGGCTAATGTTATCGGTAGTATTTATTTGGTGGAATAGTGAAGATGCGTACAAGCTGATTTAGGTACCCGCCCTAAATAAAAAAGAAGATACAGGTGGTTAATTTTGACTTCACATTTAATGACCAGCACAGTTAGCAGCATTTGTCAGAACTGCATTGCTTCTCACACTTCTCTATATCCTCTCTCTATTCAGTAAACTTGAAATATGGTGGAAACCCTATGATCCTATAGCATTTGTAAACTGAGTCTCCTGATTTTTTGCAATTCAGATATTCTTCTTTCCTTTAAATTCAGTATCAAGAAAATTTTGACTTGATATGTACTGATATGAAGCCAAGAAAATATTTATGATTTACACTTGGTAGAGGGCTAATCATAAGGGTATTTTTTAAGGGAAAAGGGTAAAAAATGCTCTTAAACTATTTGAAAGGAACAAAAATGTTCTTCGTTTATAGTTTGGCTAAAAAATGCATTTATCGTCAATACTTTGGTTCAAAATGCCCTTAAACTATGCAAAAGGAACAAAAATGCCATCCGTTTGTAGTTTGGTCCAAAAATGCCCTCCGTTTTCCCTTTTCATTTTAACACATTCTTTTTCTAATAATGCTTTTTTAAATTAGCAAATATTTATCTTACTTCAATTTTTAAAAAAATGAAAATATTTCTTATTAAATTATCATTATTTTTTATCGTTATATAAATATAAATTTATGATGGATATACTATGATCTTATAAATATCACATATATTATTTGTCGAAAGGGTACATGAAGTTATTCTATTTTAATTGATAAAATGAGATTAAGAAGAAAATAAATATTTCCTACATTTTTATTTGTTAAAGTGATTTTAGAAGAAAGAAAACAAGAATAGTGTTCTTTAATAATATTTTAATTAGTAAGAAGATGTGTTTAAAAAGAAAATATATACTCCCTCTGTTTCAAAAAGATTGGTCTGGTTTGACTTGACACGAAGTTTAAGAAATTAAAGAAGACTTTTGAATCTTGTGGTCCTAAATTAAAGTTATGTCAAATGTACAAAATTGCCCTTAATCTTGTGGTCTTAAACATGCCACGTGGAAAGCAATAAGTAAAATGTTACCAAAAAAGGAAAGAGGTCATTTTTTTGAAACTGACTAAAAAGGAAAGGAGGTCATTCTTTGTGAAACGGAGGGAGTATATATTTATTCGGAAAAGGGCATTTTTGACCCATTTTGTAACTATAGGGGAATTTCTGGACCAAAATATCAACTGCATGGGCAACTTTGAACCAAAATATTGACGATATGGACATTTTTAGCCAAACTATAGACGAAAGACATTTTTATTCCTTTCACATAGTTTAAGGACATTTTTTACCCTTTTCCTTTTTTTAAAAACAGAAACACAAGTATCATTCAACCCCATAAGATATTGAACCAACCTATTCACATATTTCACTATTTTAACATTACCTCCACAAGTAGAGTTGCAAGAACCGTTGATTTTAGAGTTAATGATCTAAAACATATATAAAATATCACATTTTACAAAAAGGGCTATTAGACACAACCTCCACACCCCCTTCCTCGAAAGAGGGATTCATTAACGAATGATATTTCAGGTGAATTTGAGGGATGAAGAAAATAAGGATTGCTAGCAGATATTGAGGAAAAAATTTATAGTTGGTCCCATAATTATTTATTTACAAAAAGTCACTTAATCATTTTTTCTAAAACAAAAATTACCAATCTTTGAGTATATTAACGTGAAAAGCACTCACCAACATGAGTTATGGTGGGATTGTTTCACCTTTAATCAAAGATTTCGAATTTGAGCCCCGAGTATGGAAATTTTTTTTTTGTTGGAAGTGTCACTCCCAATTGAGCCTTGCAACGCGTGATCCGAATTTAACCAGGACTCCAATATAGGCTCCAATCATTGAATGAGAAACAAAAAGAAAAATGAAAATCACTATTTGAAATCCTAACTTTCTGATGAATTTTTCCTTTTTCTATAAATCTAATAAATAAAATTCAATTAGAAAAGATCCAATCCGACCCCTCGAAACCCAAAATTCATGTAAAGAAATTGAGAAAATGATATAAATAATCTATTAACTATAGGAGTAGGTCTAAAATGGTTTTTTTTAACTATACACTTAACGAATTTAGTCCTTTAACTATTCAAAAACTTGTCAGGGTTGGTCCTTTAACTATACACTTATCGATTTTAGTCCCTTAACTATAAAGTTACCGATTTTAGTCCTTTAAGTATTCAAAAACTTATCAGGTTTGGTCTTTGTCCATTTTTTAATACAAATAGCTTAGGTTTATATTAACGGAAATCTTCGTAAAATTAAATCTTTACCCATTTTTTAAGTTGTTTCTCTATCCCCGCCCTTTTTTTCTTCTAACTACTCTTATGAAAAGAACAATAATGTCAAAGATTCAAAAATAAAATTAATGAGGAAAAAAGATATAAATCCTAATTTTATTTAATGGAGGATAAAATTAAGCATATAATTGTTGTTAATGACTTGAATCCGCACTTTAATATGCTAATCAGTGCATATTTTATTTAATTTACTCAACTTTTTTTACGTAAAATAAAATGAATAGAATAATAAAATTGATCTATTTAAAAAAAATTAAGAAAATTGCAAATCTACCATTTTATAAATTTCAATTTCTGAAAAATTAAACAAATTTTGTTCAATGAAGTCGTTGAAGTACAAACTTTGGATTTAACGAGTAATAATTTTTTTCTTTTATAATAAAGTTTAGCAAATTAAAGTCATTAGTAGCAATAATATGCTTCATTTTATCCTCTGTTGAATAAAAATATGACTTATATTTTCTTTCATCATGAATTTTATTTTAAATCGTTGAGGTTAAGGTTCTTTGCATAAGGTTATTTTGAAGATAAAGTAGCGAAGAGAGAGAAACAACAGAAAAAGTTGCTAAATGATTTAATTTCTCGAGGCATGAATTCCATTGATATAAACCGAAGTTATTTGTATTAAAAATGGATAAAGATCAAACCTGATAAGTTTTTGAATACTTAAAGGACTAAAATCGGTGACTTTATAGTTAAGGTACTAAAACCAGTAAGTGTATTGTTAAGGGACCAAAGCTGATTAGTTTTTGAATAGTTAAAGGACTAAATCCGTTAAGTATATAGTTAAGGGACTATTTTGGACCTACTCCTATAGTTAAGGAATTATTTATGTCATTTTCTCTAAAGAAATTAAATGTCCCTTTTACTGACACTACACAGAGGCGGTCCAGGCGGAGCCAAAGTAATAATTAGTGGTTTCATAGAATTTAGTAGCTTTAATTCAATTTTTTTTTATTTTCATCAAAAGAAGTTAGGGCATCTCTAACCCTACGTTCTATTTTACTCTTCAAATATAGAGTTCTCTATAACCAATTTCAATACGATTCTCTATTTTACTCTCTAAAAAATATCTTCTTCTCTCTCCCCAATATTATATTACTATTTATATTTCTATTTCATTTTCTTATTTCATAATATAAGCATGTTCTTTCTTTTTCCAAAATAATTACCTTATATAATTTTCATATAATATAAATTTTTTTAAAAAAAATTCTTTATTTAGTATAAAATTATATTTTATTCTAAATTTTAAAGAACAACTACAAAAAAAAAAAGCGAAAAAGAATTTTTTTTCCTCTGTTCTCTCTCCTAGTTTTACAGCTTGGGAATGGTACGAGGGAGGAAGAATAAGGTAACTTTGCAGGAGCAAGATCTACAGACTAAGGGTAGTATTGTGAAGGAAACACCAAAGGAGATGGCAAGGAAGCAACCAATGGAACAGTGACCACCACTTTCTACAAAGGTGGTTACCCCAAGTTCCAATGGAACAGGTTCAACAAATGTAGAAAGGATGCAGGATGGAGCAAGTTTGAGCAAACAGCCAGGAAGGAACCAGTGAAAGGGAGTCATCTACTAAAGTTCAGGATGGATCGAGTGCTAAAGGGGAAGAACCTTCTACTAGAGTTCAGAGAAAACTAGACCCGGTAGAGGAAAGAAATGGTCCACATTGTTTGATAACAACAGATTGTCGGCACGAGGTATGAACTTAGCTATGTTGCACCAATAGAGAAAAATGGAGAAAAGGTTATTGAACTAAACAAGGAAGAAATTCATAAAGCAACAGAGGAATGAAAGAAAACATTAATATTGTATGTGGTGGGAGAACCACCGACTATCGTTGCAGTGGAGAGATACATTGTTACCCAGGTAAACACAGTCAGTAAGCCCAAGGTGTACTACATAACGATGGTTATTTCCTGGTACAGTTTAATAGCATGGATGATAGGAATGAGCTCTTATATTCAGGTCCTCATATGATGCATACTAAACCAATCATTGTTAAGCCATAGTTTGCGGATTTTGATTTTAATAAGGAAATACTACAGATTGTGCCTGTTTGGGTAAAATATCCAAACCTACCTCTGAATTGCTGGAGTGGGGATTCGCTTAGCAGGATAAGCAGTGGTTTGGGGATTTCACCATATGCAGATGAATGCATCTCAAAAGTTGATAGAATCTCTTATGAACGTGTACTCATTGAAATGGATGTGGCTGGGGAGTTACCTAAGAAAATTAAGGTGGAGGATCCGAATGGAAGAACCTTTGAGCAAGTTGTTCAGTATGAATGGGTTCTAGAGTACTGCCCTACTGTATGCAAATAGGGCACAAATGTCAGGCAAAGGTAGGACTAAAAATAAAAGCAGAACCAAAACTGGTGGCTAAATGGGTCTTGAAAACAAGTGGGGAACAAGTAGGAAAAGAAGGCACACGGGAGGAATTAATGCACGAGGCTAGAACCAAAGAGGTGCAAATCAGTGAAATATCAGAACCTTGGGTGAAGGCCAAGAACAAGGCAGTAACACGAAATGAAGCAGGATCACAACACATGCAACAAAATCTGACTATAACAAATGAGTATGAGCGACTAGCTGGGGTGAGCATGAAGAGACCATGGATCCAGGGGACTATACTAATGCAGTTAGTCACTTGGAACATTAGGGGACTGAATAAAATTCACAAACAAAAGGAACTAAAATTGTTTGTGAAGGAGAATAATGTTAGTATTATAGCAATCTTTAAGCATAAAATAAAAGAGAACACAACACATGGAATAGTAAAGAAGATAGTACCAGGCTGGAAGTATGAAGCAAATTATGAATACTCAAATAAGGGGAGAGTCTGGTTATTGTGGAATCCTCAACTGATAGAATGTGTGATACTAAGTAAGTCTGAGCAGTATATCCAGGGTAGACTTAAATTGAAATGCAAGAACTTAACAATCTTATTTGTAGCCATTTATGGGTTGCATACCATCCAAAATAGGAAAAACATGTGGGAAGACTTGAGATTGATGAGTGCAGAAGTGAATGAACCTATGATATATATGGGAGACTACAATGCTATTTTAATAGGTGATGATAGAGTCTAGGGTAATCAAGTACAGGAGAATGAGATTAGAGATTTCAATGAGTTTCTCTTAGACATTGGGATGGTTGAATTGAAGACAACAGGTAGATCCTACACATGGTCAAATGGTCACACATGTAGTAAAATTGATAGAGCAGTGGTCAATGCTGAATGGATGTTGCAATTACCTCAGTTAAATGTGTTGGTGAGAGTTCCTGCTTCTTTTGATCATTCACCTCTAAGTATTGATCTTAAAAGGGATGCAACTATTACACACAGGGCTTTTAAGTTTTTTAACTGTATGGATGAACATCCTAATTTTATTCAAAGAGTCAAGGGGGGATGGACTGGTAGTAAATCAAATGGCATGAAGGTGGTATGGAAAAAACTCAAAAGAGTGAAGCATGAGATCAAACATCTGAATAATATAGAGTTTAGAGGAGTGGTTGATAGAGTTAAAGACATAAGGAACAAGTTGCAGCATGTGAAAGAGAGTATGAATGATCCCAGGGATGTAACAACAAATAGGCAGCATAAAAAGAAGTTGTAGTTACAACTGGAAAAATGGAGCATGATTGAAGAGAGTATAATGAAGCAGAAGTCTAGAGTCCAATGGTTGAAGTTGGGAGATGCTAACACAGCCTATTTTTTGCATCTATGAAGAATAGAGTGGCTCACAATACTATAACAAGTCTCACAAATGCAGCAAGTAATATAGTGTATACATATGAAGAAATTGAAAATGAAGTAAATGCATTCTATAAAAAACTGCTGGGAGAATCAGAGACCAGCTTAACCAGTGTAAATGTACAAATCATGAAAAATGGCCAGACTTTAGATAGAGAACAACAATTGCATCTGGCAGCAGTAGTAACAAAAGAGGAAGTAGAATTATCTCTAAAGGATATCAGTGACCTAAAAGATCCTGGATATGATGGATTTAATGCCTACTTTTTAAAAAAGGCCTGGCCAGTAGTAGGAGAAGAAATCACAGATGCAGTGCTGAAGTTTTTTGAGACATGGGTAATGTATACACCTATAAATTGCACATTTGTTACTTTAATTCCCAAAGTGGATCATCCCACAAGAATTGGAGAATATAGACCTATTTCTTGCTGCACAACAGTTTATAAAATCATTTCAAAGGTCATTACTAGAAGACTTTAGAAGGTGATGAGTTCAATTGTAGATGACAATCAATCAGCTTTTGTTCCAGGTAGAGCTATTAGTGATAACATAATTTTGAGCCATGAGCTGGTAAAAGGGTATGGAAGGAAAGGCATAACAGCAAGGTGTATGGTGAAAGTGGATATGAAGAAAGCATATGATTCAATAGAATGGAGTTTCTTGGAAAGTATGCTTTGGGAACTTAAATTTCCAGCAGTGATAGTCAGGTGGATAATGCAATGTGTTACAACTGTTACATATTCTATCAGGATCAATGGAAAAACAACTAAACCTTTTTAAGGCAAGGAAAGGGGTTAGACAGGATGATCCTCTCTCACCATTCCTATTTGTTCTAGCCATGAAATACCTCACAAGATATTTGAAAATATTGTATACCAATCCTAGCTTCCATTATCATCCTAAATGTAAAAAGCAAAAGATAATATAACTAAGATTTACTGTTGATCTCTTATTATTCTATAGAGGGGATTAAATCTATCAAATGTTTGTATGATTGTTTCCAAGTGTTATCCCAGGCATCTGGATTGGTGGCAAATGTTGATAAGATTAGTATATACTTTGGATGGGTAAAAATGAATGATCAAGAACAGATAGTGCAGGAGCTGAAATTTGCTAAGGGGTAACTACCTTTTAGATATCTTGGAGTACCATTAAGCACCAAAAGAGTTTCCATAGTGCAGTGCAAACCACTCACTGATAAAATACTAGGGAAGATCCCAAGCTAGACTACTAGATTTTTATCCTATGCTGGTAGAACACAATTAGTCAAAAGTGTTCTGTTTGTTGTACAAATTTTTTGGGCTCAAGTATTTGCTTTACCAAAGAAGATTATACAAGCAATTGAGTCTATATGCAAGAGCTTTTTGTGGTCAGGAAGTGCTAATGCATCAAAAAAAGCACTAATTTCTTGGGAGAAGCTATGCAGGCCCAAATCCAATGGAGGATTGAATTTTTTAGATATCTATACATGGAACAAAGCTGCCCTTGGGAAACTACTATGGAACTTGTGCAACAAAAAAGACAGATTATAGGTGTTATGAGTACATAGTTATTATGGAAAACATAATTCTGTGTGGGGTGTATGATGCCTATCGTGACCAACGACACTATCCTACGATATGAGTGTCTACGATCGTCGATAATATAGTAACCCAACCAAGGGTTGGGGTCGTGTCCCAAGGGAGCGATTTTGAGAATTAATAGCCAATTAGAATTTTGTTCGACTTAGTCGTAGCTAAAGACATTTGCGATAAAAGACATCGTAAATCAAAAGGGGGTGACACAAAAGTGTCAAATATCGAACGGGGTTTTGTAACAAGTAATAAAACAACAAAATAAACAAGAAAATCAAGTATGGGGAAATGTTCTTAGGATGTGACCACAATAAAAGTCGAGATAAAGTGTTGGGTACATGCTTTCGATAGGAAATTTGCAAAATAAAAGTGACTAGGATAAACTTTAAATAGAAATAAGTTCCCTCTCGAGTGACTTACCCCGTTTCAAATGTGTCCTCTCGGATACTCATTTGCCACATGAAGACCAGCCTACGCCTTACCCCACTCACTCTCTCGAGCTGAGTGTTAGGATATGTGACTAGGGCTCACCCTCTCGGGCTGAACCTCATGTCGACCCACTCCTTAGGCCATTAGTCTAGTGGTTTTGGTTTCGCGACCTCCCTCTCGAGCAAGCCGAAAACACATGGGTGGCTTTGTATTTGCAACTACAAATCCTTTAGATTAAACCACAACCACTAGTTGAAATCACCATTAAAATACATCTAACTTATTAGCAAGTACGACCCAACAAGAATATCAACCCATATTTGCTAAATTACACCCCAAGAATGGGGGTTTTTAGCCACACATCAAGAAATAAGAAATTATACCTAACATGATAATGAAATCAACTGGGTATAAGAAATTAAACCTTGAATCAAGCAAAGGAAAGTGAATAGAGAAGACCCACTTCCAACTTGGGGAAGAAGAACTCCTTTCTTCAAGCCTCCACAAAACACTCTCCAAACTTGCGAGAAAAATATTAGCTAAGTATGCTTTAAAGTAAAAATTATAATAATTGTTCCACACCAAGACTACAACTCTAATTAGTATTTATATACTTCACAGATTGTACTATGGAGGATTGTTCGGCGACATTAGTCGAGATCGCCGATTACTTCGGCGACTCGCCCTTCTTCAGTTTCATCGCCGTCTCATGCTTTCCTTCAGCGTCTTCACGTTCTGGACCATTGGGCGGTATGGTACTGCTTCGCGGAACTATTCGACGACTCGCCGGCTGCTCCTTTCCTCACCTTTTGATCCACTTCCTTCAAGGCTTCACGTACTGGAACAAAGGGCGGTTCATGTCATTTCGGCGACTCGCCAAGTTGAACTCGGCGATCCACAGGATTTCATTTCTTGTTCTTTTCAGCCCTATTTGCTCCGTTTTTGCGCCTAAGTGTCCATGCTTCCACTAAAACTTCAATTACCTGAAACTTCAACATTTTAATCAGGTATTAAGATAAAAACAAGTATTCAAGGTCACTATTTCTATTAAAATAAAGCCCTAAATGAGTCCAATTTATGGACCCATCAACACCCCCAACTTAGACTTTTGTTTGTCCTTAAGCAAACTCAAGTTCAGCAGTTCAAAAAGGGTGCCTCAAACAGTGCTATACAAGACTAAATCATGAATACACACAACAAGACTCAATTTACTTATGCAAGGATCAATTGTGTACTCAAAGATTCAAATTGTGACACACCATCACCAACGATTCTCATTCTCGCAATACTTGCTACTTGTGCAAGTTCAAGCTCAACAAAAATATCTAAATGCCCTCGCACAAAGAATGATTTCATATTCACACATAGATATTAGTCAATTAAAGGTCAGGAATCAGATACAACGCTCACACTCAAAAAGAGGAACACAATGCATGTTTTCACCCATAGGTTTGCCCGTATTTTCCAATCGACTTTCAATCCGTCTTAGTCAAGATCAAAAAGGTCTTTCTAAGGCTTGTAATGGGGCTGAGTGCAAAGGTATAGTCATTTAGGCTTAGTGGCTTTTTCTTCGTGAGGTGTGGTATTCTCAAAGTATTCCCTTCTTTTCCTGTATCACTTCTTTTTCTGGTGCTTCTAAGTCATCTTTTTATTCACTCCCCATGAATTGCTTGGAACCCCAATATACTTGTACTTTATTCCACAAATTATAATTTTTTTGAAGGGTTCCATTGTTCAGCAACATGGGTAAATGGGGGCTTCTTATAGCACTTCTTGACTTCTCCTTTTCCTTTTCACCACACCCCCAACTTAGGCTTTTTGTCCTAAGTTGGCTATTCACTAAACCACAAATCAAGAGGATTCTAGGTAGTGGGCCAAGTAAGGTCTAGGGTTCATCAAGGTTTTTCCAAAGAAAGGTAGGCTCAAAGGGTGTTCAAGAGAGTTTCACACGCTTACGGGTAGGCCACAAAAAGAGGTATATGTCAAATTGGCTCACACTCTTCAAAAGCTGCCTAAGATCATCTCAAGCGCATACCTTACTAGATCAATCAGACTAACAAGGCAAATTCTAGGTTTATTCATGCATGGTTCAAGGTAAGCTAAACACACAAGGCATCGATACTTCAGTCAGACAAGACTAAACATGTTCACTTGTGTGCAACGGTCATCACAAGAGAATCAATTCGACAAATGGCTAGTCACAATGAGATGCAAATAGTTCACATATTATCTATTAACTTCATTTGGCCTCATCGTAGCCATGCATTCATGTTCGTTCAATTGAAAGCACTATTCAAGTCATCAGTTTTGATCGAAACCGAGACTTAAATTTTTGCAAAAGAACATCCACTTTCAACACAAGAGGTGGCGAAATATTTTCGAAAAGATCAAAATTATTTTCAATTAAAACAAAAGGAGCCATAAGCTCAAACATCCACACAAACAATATTCAAATGAAATTTAAACAAGCAGCCCAAATATCAAAATATCACACAAAAGTGGGCCTCACCCCACCATAAATAAAAGATATTTGTCCTCAAATATATAACAATAATCCAGAGGTCAAATTAAAGAAAGACCGAGATAGGTCTAGAGAATAATCCTGGTTAGGTAGCTGTTTCGAGTTGGAGTCCTTCAACAGATGTCGCGTAAAGCCGAAGGTATGCTGGGGGTGTTTGGTGCATTGCCGAGTGATTCATCAAACTCTGTACAGTTTTTCTTAGCATTCCAATGCGTCTATCTTCAACCCACACTCTCGAGTGATTAATCTACTACCTTTTTGTGTGTTGGCTTGCAGCTTATCTAGTTTGTTCCCAATATGTGACAACGATTTGACTTCTGAGAGATTCGGCGCTTTGCCAAACAAATTTTTACTTCACCGAGTTTTACAAAACTTCTCAATAGCTGTGGATGTTTAAACGGCGATGACCATCAGGATTGCCGATCAGGTGGGCGAGTCGCCGAAACCTTCTTGAGCTCGCCGAGTTTTACCAACTCCAGGCTCAGAGGATGCCTTGCGTCAAACGGCAAATATCATTGATCGCCAACGTCTTCAGCGACTCGCCAACTGGGTCTGCTGCTCGTCATTCTGCACCTTTTTGGCACCTACCATACTTCAATCTGTAAAACTAAGACACTATTATTTTATTAGTACGCAAATATAATATAATATAGGGTTTTGGGTTGCCTCCCAAATAGCGCCTTAGTTAACGTCATGGCACGACGCAAGTTAGGACTTTAAGCCTCATAGTTGGAGCCACCCACATCATAATTAGGTAACTCCTGGTTTTCCTGTGCATGAACATGAGGTAATGCCTGTTCCATAGGTTTTTCAAGCAGTTGGAAAGCTTTGGAGTGAGACCAAATTATGCGTTTTATGCCTTCAGTGTCTTTTTTCAGTTCGTCCAGCGCTCCATCTTGCTCACTCAGCTTGAGTAGAATGGTTGAGAGATTTTCCTCAATGCGTTCCACCTCCTTGTCCCTATAACTCTTTATTTCCCCAAGAGGGGCACATTTATCCTTTTTCTTGCATTGAGATTCGATCTTCATCACACTCTTGGTCAATCCATCCATATGTGTCCTTAGCGTGTCCAGCATAACATCTTTCTCAATCTCTCGCTCAGCTTCAGCCATGTGGTCTAGAAACTGAGCCACCATCATGTAGGGAATATATGCAATCCTTCCTGGAATTAGTTGATCAAGTAACTGCTTGTTTTCGGGGTAGAGGCTTCTGTAGAAGCAGTCTAGAAAAACCATATCAGGGATGCTATGATTTGGGCCTTGAGCTATTAGCCCTTTGAATCTTGCCCACGATTTATGTATTTGTTCTCCCTCTAGCTTCTTGAGGGTCAGTAAGCAATCTCGGATCCTCAATACCTCTAGTATAGGAAAATCCATTTATTTGTGGGTGCTTATTCAACCTGGTTACACCTTACTTCAAAGCACAACTTAACAGAGCAAGACCAAGAGTAAGGTTAGTAAAACTATGGCTAAAACAAAACGAAAACTTTATTTAGCTAAAATTTCTCAAGTAACACCACTCCCCGGCAGCGGTGCCATTTTGATGCTTATCATGACCAACGACACTATCCTACGATATGAGTGTCTACGATCGTCGATAATATAGTAACTCAACCAAAGATTGGGGTCGTGTCCCAAGGGAGCGGTTTTGAGAATTAATACCCAATTAGAATTTTGTTCGAATTAGTCGTAGCTAAAGACATTTGCGATAAAAGACATCGTAAATCAAAAGGAGGTGACACAAAAGTGTCAAATATCGAAGGGGGTTTTGTAACAAGTAATAAAACAGCAAAATAAACAAGAAAATCCAGTATGGGGAAATGTTCTTGGGATGTGACCGCAATACAAGTCGCGATAAATTGTTGGGTACATTCTTTCGATAGGAAATTTGCAAAATAGTAGTGACTAGGCTAATCTTTAAATGGAAATAAGTTCCCTCTCGGGCAACTTACCCCATTTCAAATGTGTTCCTCTCGGACAGTCATTTGCCGCATGAAGACCAGCCTACGCTTTACCACACTCACTCTCTCGAGCTGAGTGTTAGGGTATGGGACTAGGGTTCACCCTCTCGGGCTGAACTTCATGTCGACCCACTCCTTAGGCTATTAGAGTAGTGGTTTTGGTTTCGCGACCTCCCTCTCGGGCAAGCCGAAAACACATGGGTGGCTTTGTATTTGCAACTACAAACCATTTAGATTAAACCACAACCACTAGGTGAAATCACCATTAAAATACATCTAACCTATCAGCAAGCAAGACCCAACAAGAATATCAACCCATATTTGCTA
>JAJOOH010006841.1:0-26683 GCA_029582605.1 Solanum gracilifrons | reverse complement strand
ATTATGACAATAGTCTTAATATCTTCTGCTATTGGATTCACCCTAGCATTATTCTTCTTCTTCCTAAGGGGACGTTTGGCTTTTGTTTTCACAGAAAGTATAGAAGTAGTAAAAGAAGTAGATAGTTTATCTCCTCTCTTGGCCTTTTCAGTTCTATTGAATAGTGTTCAACCTGTACTTTCTGGTAAGTTTACTAATTATTTCTAGACGTAATACATAAATGTGCATGCATGTTAACTTAGCCTTAAATGACATCGAGGTCCTCTTATTTTGAGTACGCATAAAGTAGGTACGAAACTCGTATAAAATTGAACAAATAGACACATTCGTCCTAGGTGACATCCTACATGAAAATTTATAAGTATCCTATGTGGCGCCCAACGTCACGTAGGCTACGTGTATTATGTCATGTAAAAGTTCTACTTGTTCAATTTTATATAACTTTAAGTGTTTATTTGTGCACATTCAAAATTGGAAAGCATAAATATCAGGTAAAGTCAAGTTAAAAGACATATTTATATCTTATGCCTTATTTCTATATATATAACTTTTAATACAATTCATACCTTAATAATTCATGCGTTATTAATTTTTGTATTATAGGTGTGGCTGTTGGGGCTGGGTGGCAGAACATTGTGGCCTATGTTAACATTATATGTTATTACTTGGTGGGAATTCCTGTTGGAGTAATGCTTGGCTATTTTCTACAATTACAAGTGACAGTAAGTATTTCTATCACGACTCGGCTCGCTAGTGATATTGTCCGTTTTGGGCCTAGATTTGCATGACTTTAAAACGCGTCACTAGTTAATAAGGTCTGCTTACTTAGATTATATACCCAACATCTCTCTTATCTTTTGCCGATGTGAGACTTCTAATCTTAAGCCAGAGTTGTCACACCCCGAGCCTATACCCCGGACATGGCTGACACTCGAGAACCATTGCTGGCCCTAAGCAAACCCATGACTTGACTTACTTACTCAGCGGAAGACTTAATTCAACAAAGACAAGTCTATGTAATAAACTAGAATGTTATAAAGGAACATTCAACTGACCATTAAGGCAAACTCAAGTCTTAACATAAGATAATGATAATGAAAAGACTAAAGAACTAACATTAGACTGTCTATGAAGCCTCTAAAACAACTAAGATGGATGTCGGGACAAACCCCACGACATCCTAATGAACTAATAAAATAACTGAAAGCATTAAAAAGTAGTCCTCTGGAATGCAAGGAGGCTCACCAACTGACTCTGGAGTGCTCACTAGATCAACGATGCGCTGGATGCCGATCCTAGTACCTGTGTCTGCATCATAATAAGATGCAGGCCAACTGGCATCAGTGCATTGAATGTACGAGTATGCGAGTTGGAATGCTAAACACAACATAGGCTTGAAAGGAATCTGAAGAACTTACTTGTCTCAACTCAACTCAACGTAACTGAACTCATTTCATATAAAGAAGTTTAAAATAGTTGCAATATAAAGTAAAGCTGTTTAAAAACATGATGTCAACTCTATGTGTATGCAAGGATACAACACAACTCTGAAATGTATGTAAAAATACAAATAACTGTGTATATAAGAATACAATTACTACTGTGGGAGTTTTCTCTAACCGACAATCATCACGTAAGAGCTATTGTGATGATATAACGCTTTGCCTCACGCTGTCAGGGTCATCCTATACCTTGCCGAGGGTATAGAACCTGAACTACTAAGTGGATCCACTAGTCTATGCTAAAAAGCACTAAAGGAATCATCTAAAAAGTATGACTTTTTTCTACCCATGATGGCTACATGGTTTATGGGGGCTGTGAGTTGTCTGAACTCTCCCCTATATTGGTGCACAATACTATTCCCAAAAATATAATATTAGCTCTTATGTTTAAAAACATACTTCTTTCTGTGATTTGAGATTAGTGCTAAAAAACTTAGCTCAAATGCTATCTTGGAAATCATAGTTTCCTCTCTTGCTTTATTTAGAAAACGATTACTCTTTTATGAAAACTAGCCCGAAGGCTCTTTGGAAATCGAGGTTTCCTTTCTTGTTTAAATGTGAAAACATTTTAAACCCTTTGGAAATACATAGTCCCTATATACTTTTGAAGAAATGAACTTCAAACTTTACTCTTAAATCTTTACTCAACTTGAACTTTAAGTCTTAAAACAAAGTTAAAACATTTGGAAAAGACTTTTGGAAATCTCTAAGAACTTCTCTTGACTTGACTCTTACTTCTCTTGACTTTGATCTTAACTTTCCTTGAATTGGATTATGGATTCAAGGTTCATGATCTCATGTTTATGGATGATTTCATGATGTTTAGATGTACCTTAGAGTGTTGGAATCAACTAGAAAACATAGGTACATTGCTAAGGAACTAGTACGAAAGATTGAGGAAGAAATGGGAAGAACTGGTGACCTTGGCGCTCTGAGAGGCGTGGGGCGCCAGAGCACAAACTTCAGAGCTGAAGTTGTGGTGCTCTGGCTGGCGCGCCGCCCCAGAGCCCGAACTTCAGACTCTGAAGTGGGGCGTTTCGGATTGAACTTTCCTTATTCCAACAACCCAACTTCCAAAGGGGATAACTCACTCATACGAACTCGGAATCGCGCAAACTCAGTGGCGTTGGAAAGATAATTCCAAGAGCTTTCCTACCATATCTATAGGTACCTCTAAATCATCCTGAGCTAGAAGTTATGTCCGTTTGAAGTTGGCCAAAACTCAACTTATTCTAACTTAACAAAATTTTCAGATTTTCATTCTTTCCAAAAATGACTATTTCCAATTATTAGCTTCTTCCTAGTTATTTTAAATGGCGAGATGTTACAAGAGTATTACATACACCCCCTCTATGTATTCAACGTCTTCGCTGAGGTTTGCCCCGTCTTATCGGAATTTGCCTAAATATTGAATCCTATCCCACATCGAGAAGGTTGACACAGGAGTGACTCGGATATCAAATTTGTCACGGCTCAGCCCGCTAGTGATATTGTTCGCTTTGGACTTGGACCTGCACGACATTAAAACGTGTCACTAGTTAGTAAGGTCTGCTTACTTATATACTCAACATCTCTCCTATATTTTACCGGCGTGGAACTTCTAATCTTAAGTTTGAGTGTTACAGTCCCTTTTCAGCTGCAAATAATTTAATTTTATCTTTAATATGAATTTCTTATAGAGATATGAATATTATGACACGTTGTTGAATTGTTTTGTAGGGAGTTTGGATGGGAATGTTGTTTGGCACACTTGTTCAAACTATTGCACTAGTTATGATCACTTCCAAAACTGATTGGGATGAACAGGTACCTTTGCAACTTTTATTTTTTCGAATTAATTATGTGGTTTTCTTTCAATGAAAAGAATTAGAGAAAATAATAAGAACAATCCCTAATGTTTGGAGGTAAATTTAAATAGTGTTTTATAATATATCGCGGACAACTTTGATCCTCAAAGTTGTTCTCGTAAAAAAATTAACAAACTTTGGATGTTAGATTTACGGCATAATATATAAACATATCGTTTAGTTTTCCCTTATTTGATATCCATGTCCTCCAACTTTGAATGTGTACAAGTAAACTTGACTTAAACTGATATAAAATTGAGCAAGTAAATACATGTTTTACGTGACATAATACAAAAAAAAAATGCAATTTTCTTTTGTAGGTAAGACTCACTCAACAACGAGTTAAAGGATGGGCAATAGAAGATGACAATAATGTTACTTCACAAGGAGCTTAACACAACAAATGGCCTAAATTGCAATAATTTGTCAAATTGTTTTAATTATTATAAATTATCAAATATCATTTCAGTATTTAGCTCCCATATTTGATAAGTTTGCTAGTTCGATTGTTTTATTTAAGTGCTTATTTTAAAAAATTTCTAATAGTCGCTTGAATAAATAATTAGCACTTATTAGTTGAATTTAGTCATGAATAGTAACCTCTTTATTTTATTTTACGATTTCTAATTCGATTGTTTTACGTTTCTATTTCTTTTCTTCAATGTTTATTTCATTACAGACGAGGATCCAAAATATACTCTATTTTAAAAAAAAGATAATTTGATTATATTTCAAATAAATTATTTAAAAAATAAAAAATAAAAACAAAGATAATGTCTAAACAATCCAAATAGACTCCTAATAATAGATAGATAATGATATATAGTTCAGGTCGTAAAAAGAAATAATTGATAAATAAGCACAAAAAAGTGATAGTTCAAGTGTTTTCGACCTTTATGATCTCAAATTAAGTATACTAACGTATAGGAATGGTGATGAGGACATGAAGTATGTCAAACTTTTAAATTCCCAAAATATAATTTAAAAATAAATATAAAAATCTACGATTCTTTCTGAAACAAACTAAAAAAGAAAAAGTGTCACGTTAATTAGTCACCACCTCCATAAATTCTTGATCATTCTCCCTTGCTTGCAATCTAGTGTTCTCCACAAATACTCTAGTCTTATTAAATATAATTGGATTTTCAATCCATCCTTTATACATTTTGATCACTTCTTAACAACCATCTTATTTATTTGCATTGCAACCCATCCTAGTCCATTTTCTAGTAACTCCTTTGCACTTGTCTTTATTATCTCGATATGAACTGCATTTCCAAAATACCCTTCTAGTAGAGGAAGGTTTAGTCATGATCTTGCATCTGTTGAAGACATAATTAAGTATTCCTTATGTCTGTCTCAATTTATTAAATGATACTATTTTCTTTTTAATATGTCTCGAAAAGAATGATGTATATTTCTATCCATTCTTGACCGCCACAATATTGTTGCCAAGGGTCAAAAATCTAGTTAAAGTATTCCAGATTTTTGACTTTCATATCTTAACTATGTGTGAGTTTCCTACCTGAAGTCTTGAACTATCACCAAATGTTTATGGAAATAGAGCTACCTGAACAATAATGATATTTTAGGTAGAAATGAACAATTGATAGTTGAAATTGTTAAAGAATGACAAAAGTCTCATATTGATGGTTAATGAGATGGGTGGACTCCTTATAAGGCTTGGACAATCCTCCTCTCATTGAGCTAACTTTTGGGGTGTAAGTTAGGCCTAAAATCTAATTTAACAGAAATATGTTTAGATAAACATTTGATGATAATTTAGTTAACAAACTCACACACCTAAAACTCATGAAAA
This sequence comes from Solanum gracilifrons, assembly GCA_029582605.1. NCBI lineage: Eukaryota > Viridiplantae > Streptophyta > Magnoliopsida > Solanales > Solanaceae > Solanum > Solanum gracilifrons. The sequence continues at coordinate 21,515 of JAJOOH010006841.1, read as the reverse complement.
ACTTGAGATACTTTGAGTATAATTTTTATCCTTCACTCTAAATATAAATAAATAAGTAAAGGCAACATGTTGAAAAGATTATGACATTAGTGAACAAAGACTTATTTGGATCAATTTTATAAAGTAGGCTCATGTTTTACCCCAATTATTGAAGATCATTTCCAAGAATACAGTGATCAATCAAGTTTTTTGTAAAGCAAATTTTCTTATGTCTTTTAAATATTTGAAATAATTAATTATTATATTTATATATAATATTTTTTATATAATTTTCAAATATATAAATTTTATGAATCTATGTTCAAATTTACTATCATAATTTCAACTGTATCACCTAAATCGAGAAACGGAAAGTAATTAAAAGTGTACTCACCTTTGAGATCGAATACCGATAAAGACTTCTTCCCTTACATCAAGCTTGTGACATCGAGTAACACATCACCATAGATGAGCCAAGTAAGCTTGCAAAGAAAAAATCGAGACAATACCCATCTAATTTAAAGTTGAATTAAAAAATATTCGTCAAAATTAATTGAACGGTCATTTTATCCTTTATCCAATTTTATTTAATAATTAATTATAAAACTGTCATTAGTTCACATATAAAATATTGATTCATGTGAATTCAGTAATTTTTATTCAAACAGTGTATTAAGAAATTTATATAATATATATTGGATTATGAACCTAATTATTATTATATATTAACTTGATATCATTATAAGAATCAAAAGCAAATTCATAATTTAAACTCTGTATATTCAAACAACCTTTGCTTAACTATAAAGAGATTACATCCATATAGAGGGAGATAAAAAATTTGAAAAGGATGAGGGTATAACCATCTTTAATATAGACATATTATATTTTATTTTAGAAAAAAATGATATAGACATGTCAATTACTTAATACGAAATTTGACATTATTAGAAAACCAAGGGAAAAAGTAATAAAAATACAGAGAAAAAGCTAAAGTGTGAATTGCCTAGGTGAGCCCACTAAATGTCTAATCCACCTCAATCAATCAGTGACTTACGTTCAAACAATGTATTTAAAATATAAATATTATCACTTGAACTCGAAATTTTAAATTTTAAAATTCTGATTTCGTACACCACTTTATCATGTTGTGCATCAAAAAATTAAAATAAGAACATTATTCAAACATTATATTCCAATCATCCCAAAATCCTTTTTTGTTTTTTATTTTTTATTTTTTATTCTTATTTCTTAATTGGTATTTGATATCTACATTGGAGCTCGACTATTTCAGATTCACATTATATAATCCCCATTTAGGGGGAGGCACACACTATCACAAATATTTTCATATCCAAAGCTTAAACTTAATACCTGTGATTAAAAAAAGAACAACCCCATCCACCGTACGATAAAACATTCATTATTCACATGGAATATATCTTTTTTCAAGATGGCAGTATGCAATAATAATGTGTTAGATGACTTACTTTACTCCGTTCCAATTGTCAACATTATTGTCATTCGGTGTTTTAAAAGGCAAAGACGTAAGGCGGAGCGTTTTACTTAGTACATAATGAGACGTAAGCCTCGAGACGTGAGACATAAGCCCTATGGATCTTTATGAACAAAAAAAGATACACTTCTACTACTGTTTTCAAATTTTAGTGCTTCAATTAAGTAAATTCAATTGAGGAAAGGGACAAATATATTTGTTAATTTTATGACTTAAGAGTGGATATATGTTTTATTAAAAAGATGATGTGTATATATTTTCATCGTCTAATAAATGATGCATATATATTTTTATCGTCTAACAAATTAAATAATGCATATTTACACTTTTTGTTTATATCTATATTTACTGAACTAAAAATAATAATACTAAAACTAATTTTTTTTATTTCCAAAAATGACACATAACTTTAAAAAGAATGCCCCAGTCATTTTGTTTTACCCCTTCAGATCCGAACCAACTAATACATTTTTTTTCTTCAATATCGAATTTCTAAATTATTGAGGTGATCGAATAAAAGAGGAATTGAATTTATTTTAAGTTGGGTCGGATATAGATTGGATCTCGAGTGACAAACAAATGAGTGAGGTAATTTTTTAAAGTCACATGACATTTTTGAAATTAAAAGAATCAATTTTAGAATTTATTTTAGTTCAGCAAATACAAATCTATTAATAAAAAAGATAACTATGCACCATATGTTAAAAGATGAGGATATATATGCACTATCTTTTAAACGAGGATGTGTATATTATAAAGCTCGAAATTCAATGGTATATTTATCCTTTTCCCCTATACAATTTGACTAGTCTGATTGGCTCATTAAGATGAATGAGCAGTCAAGATGTTTTTTAATTTCTTTTTTGAGAAAAAAGTTAAGGAGTAGGGGAAAAGATTACAATATGAATATCACTAATAAGAATATGAAAATTAAATAATCAATCAATTAAAAATTTCGAGTGAATTATCAATAGAATTTTTGTTTATAGAGTTCAAACGTGTGATATTAGATTTTGAATGAGAAGTTTTAATCATCTCATTATACTTTATCGTTGTAAATAATTATTTGTATGATTTTGAATTGATGATATTAAACTATACCAACTTGCAATTGTTGGGTGATTTAATGATTTAAAAATATTGTTTTCAATAATTTATTTTATGTGATTCTGTTTGATTGAATAATACGGACTTAATAAGAAGTATAAAGATAATTTTAAAATTTATAATTTTACACATATCACAATATTTATGCGACTATAAAATTATGAAACTTGTGATATTAAACATATTATAATATCTATGTGGCTATAGAAGCTCGGCAATACGAGTAAATGGGAGCTTAAGTTAAATAGTTTTCCACCTTTTATATGGGATAGTAATTTTATCATTTTAATACAAATAGTAGGATAAAATAATTTCAAAATAAACTAAAACCTAAAACTTAACTTAAAATAATATTAATTTCAAATTTTATTTAAAATTATTATTTTTATCTCATATATCAAATGACATTAAAATTTTCTATTATCATACTAATAACATATTAAATTGACATACAAAAGTTAGGTAATTGATTAAATGCAGTGATGTTAAATATAGAACAACAAAATGAAAAGTTGTCCCCGGTTAGTTTGGTGATAGGTTAATTGATGGGTCGTTGACAGGGTGTATTAGAATAGTGTCGAATATTATGTATTAGTTATATTTGGATTATTATTTATTTTATATGTAATATTTATTTTGATGTATTAAAAATAATATACAATGCGTAATGTTTTAAAAAAAATTGTTGCTTGCAAAAATACTTTCCACAAATATTATGGGAAAAGTTTTGAAGGAAAATTGTATCTTTAATTATGCTAATGCATGTATTAAACCCCTTTACATTGCTAATATCATGATTTTTTATATATTAATATTGCATTAGTTATACGTAAATTGAAAAAATATACCAAACAAGATACTAATAATACATAACAATAATATATGCATTATTTTTTCTACTACACTCGACCAGATAATCTAACTAGTATAGTAACACAAAGAGCAATACCACTCCACTCTCATATAGGTCAAACCATTAAATGTATTCTTAAAAAAATATGGACCATCTATAAAGAATTTATTTAACTCAACTTCAATTCTCTTCCAATTTTATAATATATCCACTCATGGTAGAAAAGAAATAATTTTATAGTGCATACTTATCAATTAATAATTTATTATACTTATATTGACCTAATTTATGAGATCTGCAATATGTCAAACTGAAAAGTTGTCCCCAGTTAGTTAGGACTTAGGTGTATGTTTTTTGGTCCATTTTAAATGAATGGTTGGACATGACATATTCTTTTAAAAAAATATTTTAGAATATAAATAAAATATTATTTTATTATATTTTTCCAATTATTTTTAAATTATTCTCCTAAATAAATATACAGTAATTATGAATTTCATTAAATGAAAAATAAGTACGAAAAACAGTTTCAATACACTAGTATTTCAACGATAAACCTCTTCCACACTGCTAGAAAATGAAAATCTAGGGACAAACACAATTTTATAGCTAATTAACAACAAAAGTCCTATAATGCTGATCTCATTTAACTACGAATTAACGATGAATTATAGGACAATTTAATTAGCTAAAATTATTTTTAGCGACACATAATTAGCTAAGAATTACAAATAAATTATGTCACTAATTTCTTATTTTCTTATAGTGTCGATACCCTGGCTCCACCTTCTTTTTTTTGAACAGTCTCAACGTCCTTGTTGAGAATCGCTCTACGAGACGTCTAGTAGTTTCTGAACTAGAGATCCTAAACGGCATTGAGGATGAGTCCCCTGGTCGACAAACGACTTTCTCGTGCCTGACTATTCATATTACGGTTTATTCATAATCAAGGCTCTAACCACCTAATCAAGGAGTGAAATTCTCTGCTCCCCTCGGAAAACTCATTTTTTTTTATCCTTTAGTGTATATTTGACTCTACTCAATATATCATGTCTAGGGCTGTATAAAACCGAACCGAAAACCGAACCAAACCGTAAATCGAGTCAAACCAAAAAAAAAATCCCAACTAGTGGTTGGTTTGACTTGGTTTGGTGTTGAAAAAAAACCCTGACTATATTTGGGTTGGTTTGGTTTTAACTAAAAAAAGCCAACCCGAGACCAAACCAACCCGACATTATATATATAATTTTAAAATTTTATTTTATACATAAAAATATTTACTTTGATATAATTTTTAAATATTTCTTATACTTTTTCAAATTTTTTATCTTTTAATATATTATTTCAAATTTGAAACTTGGAATTTTGAATGGTTCCATAAAGATTATAGTCCATAGATGTTGGTAATTATAATAAAAGTTAAATCAAAATCAAATTAATCCTATTGCAAAAAGAAAATCAATTTAACACTAAGAATGACAATAATATTGAATATTTGTTCTTTGGTTTTACATTGGTTTAGACAATTAAAGTACATAATCTAATTTCAATTTTCTTTAATATTTAGTCATGTAACTAATACTTATTAAAATTATTTTAGCATAATTTAGTACTTTTAAATTATGATCATTTTCATAATGACTTATTAATTTGCAATATTTGTTTTACACGATTTCATTATTATTATTATTATTTGGATATTTTAGTGTCATTAATCATATCATTGTTTGTGTTGTATTCTTAAGAAACACCTTAGATAGTTGTATTTTGGTAGGACTGAAGAAATATTTGAAGTACAAGTAAATTATATGTTTGTATGAATACTTTAGCGGAAAAACCCGAAAAATCCGAGGTTCAAAAACCCGAGTTTCATTGTTTTGGTTTGGTTTATAGATTTCAAAATCCGATACAAATGGTTTGATTTGATATTTGAAAAACCCGAACCAACCCGACCATGTAAACCCCTAATCATGTCCATCAAGAGACCTACTCATGTAGTTGTACTGGGGTGCAACTGACATAGGATTGTGGGGGGGAGGGGTATTTCCCTCTATACCCCACACACCTTAATTTTGATTTGAATGACATATCATGATCAATAATTTTGCTAATTAAAAATGTCTTTTACATAATCTTTTCGAATCTTAATTTGAGAAAATTAACTCCATACCAAACACACGAAAGAAGTATTGCATTTTGGAATTAAGTACTTAATTATGTATAATGATTAACTTATAACTATACTATTTCTTGCCATGATTTTCTTCAAACACGAAATTTTGTGTAATTACGTTGATATTAAATTATTTGTACCTTGATAAATTTGTATGGAGAAGAAAAGAAAACCCCAAATTATGCATTCTTTTCAAAGAGACTATAGAGTGCTAAATCCAAAATAATTTTTTTGGTATCTTTCACAAATATAATAAACATGAAAAAAGATTTCACTATATGATTTGTACCCTTTTAAAATCTTATATTATAAAATAATTTCCGTTAATCAGCTCAATCGATGCTTAATCAACTTTATGGATGTCACTTGTGTTGACACCCAATTTTGGACCTCCACAATATATATTAACCATCGAGCTTCTTAAAATTCAAACGATTTGAAATAATTAATTTTTATAAAGTTCAAAATATTTTCAAGTTATTTTTAATCAATTTTGTCATTTTTATAATTTTAGATAATATATATGTTTTATATAATTAGTATATTTTATGAATATTCAAAAATCGTCTCAAAATAGATTTTAAATTTAATTGAATATTTGGTTAATTAGTTTAGTTATATAATAATTTACATTCTTGAAATAATTAGTTTATAATTAAGTTAACTGTTTTATTTCGTTGAGTTAAGAAGCTCATTGATTAATTTGTATTAATTCGTTTTACCTCAAGTTTGGCCAATTCATCGTGTAATACTTTTTCCATAATAATTGAGAGGTCTCCAAATGTTGACAAACTAACAGCAACAATAATTGGGCCCTTTTTATCTCAATCAACCCAAATCCCCAACTCCATTCACGTTCCAGCCCACCAAGATTTCCCATTTTTCTAATCCTAATTCCTAGTTACAGCAGCCCACACTTTTCATTCCAACCGACCCATCCAGACCAGCCCAATAACCTTTGACCCGGCCCAAATCCTTGTCCAAAAGAGGACCCAACGTGAAATTTCCAGAAGCAACATTCATCAGCAGATAGAGACCAAAACAGAGCAACTTTCCAGACGCTAACATCGATCAAATGGAAAGCAACAACGACATTGATTTTTTCAAGCGATTTCAAAAGGACATAGACGAAAAGCAGTCTGCTACGTTTCCTCTGTCTTCTCCCCTCAAATCGTACAGTAGCAAAAGCATGCGTCTGCCCCATTTACTCTTCCGGAATGGGGCGAAACCTCAAGGAAAAAAGGTGTTTAACCGAAATGGTGAAAGAATTTTGAATTTGAATTTTTGAAATGGGCTTCTAAATCCGATTTTTTCACCCAAATTCCCCCCAAAAATCTGCCCTAATTTCCCTTCTACATAAACACTTGTTATTCACTATTGAAAAGGGGAGAACGTCAAAGACAGGGGTTAGATTTTTTGGGAGGAAAAATTTAATTTAGAAGAGATATAGGTTGGCCAGAAATTACCCACGAAATATAGCTTACAAAGGTTTGAAATAGTCAACTTTATATTTTGAAAAATTATTGGAAGACTCTCTAGTTCAAGAGTTTCGGAAAGTTTATTATTCGGGTTTCATTTGGATTCTCTTGGTGCGTTGTTCAAGCTTTGAATTCGTGTGGCAGAAGTCAAAATCAAGCTCGTATCTGTCCCGGAACGCTTCTCCGAAGAAGGTAATTCCGCCTCTCCTTACATTCTATTTAGGCATAATGTGTTGTATGTCCGAGCTTTACTAACAGGTCCTACTATTGATGGCGTTTGGTATTCTCCTTCCCGAATCTTCACTTGAGTGTATTGCATTTGTATTATTCATTTATATTGTGTTTAAGCTTCAAGTGTGTCTTTATTCTCTAATTTTCAAAGTTACAAAAAATAAAAATAAAAAATTGAAATTTGTTCAGACTAGTACATGTTGTAATATGAACAGTTGAAAGTATATTGTTTGAAGGAACACTTTTGCTTGAATAATGTGGTGTGATGCTTGTCCTTCTTTGAATCATTGTAGTCATGGCTTAAGTATTTTTTCAAAGTGATCTCATCTTTGATGATCTCGTTGGTTGTAGTTAGAATTTTGATGATAATTTAGCACTTTATTTAGTTTCTATACAAATCTATTCTATGCCCTCTTGAGGACAAAGCTAGGGCGAGCATTAGAGTTTTCTTGTGTTAAGTTTTGAAGTTGGATTGTTATTCGACTTCTGCAAAAGGCATAGTGGCATGCCCTCCCTTCTTCCCAGCATGTCCTAGAGATGACATTAGGAGTAGCATGTGATTATCATTTTTCTTTACTTAATTTTATTTTTATTTATTTAATCTTGGCTGTCCATGATCTCTTATTATTCTAACCCTTAAGCTCATCCTATGATTTGATTATTGTTGCCTACTATGTGCATTTAAGTAGTTGATTAGTTTTGGTCAGTTTGAGCATATTTTAGATTGCAGGCATAAATGGGTTATCTGATATGCTTTCCAATAGGGTCCCTTGACATTTTGTAAATTCTTGATTGCAAATTTTTCCTTATTGGTAATAACAAATTTGTTTGTTAATGAACCTTGAATGCTACTTACTTCCTATTCGTATTAATTTCAATTTTTTTTTTTTCTTTTCTTTCGTTACTTCTTTTACATATGACACCAATCCGAGTGCTTTTGGACTCCCCTCTTTGCATATCTTTGAGTTCGATTGCTTCGAGTCAAGCCTTGACTATCGTTGGAAAGTGTGCAAGCTGAAATGCATGTTAAAGGAAGCTTGGACAGGTTTCTGAAGCTGAAAACAGGCTTGTATACGCTGGTATACAGCAGTATACGTGATATACAGGTCAAAGAGCTGCTTACACATGGCTAAAAACAAGATTACAGGTGTTCAGAAGATGGAATAAACTGTATACATTTAGTGTATGGGCTGATATACAGAAAACAGGCCACCAAATGGCCTATATACATGAGTATACACTCAATATATACACAGATTTTTTCAAAGGAAATAGGCCCAAAAGCCTTGGACAAATTTCAGCGGGCCCAAGTGGTGAAAATGGGCAAAAAGCCCAAATTCAAATCTTCCCTCCTTTTTCTCCTTTATTTATATTGTATTATTTGACTGACCTCGATTATCTTATGATTTAATTTAATCAAATTCCCAAAGGTTGCTATCTCATGTTATTTTCCAAATTAAAGTATATACATGTACTTTATTACTTAGATCTTATTTTAACATTAGTCTTGCCAACACTCAAGTCTATTCCCCTTTAGAAAATTCTCCTTTAGTTCACCTCCCCCTAAGATAAATAAAATGATAAAAATAGTAATAGTAATAAGTAAATAAAGGATAATAAATAAATAAATAAATGAGTCCTTTTATTTTTTTATTTTTTTTCTTCAAAAATTAGTTAAGATAAATGAGTTCTCCCACTTAGTTAAAATTTCAAAATTAATTCTTTTACTTAAGTTAAAATTTTAAAATTAGTCAAAATCATTTTTGGTCAAATCGTCGGTCAACCGCGAGTTAGCGGGCATTTCGAGGGCCTAACACCTTCTTGGAATGTACATTTGAACTCGAACCCTTTTTCAATTGATTTTATCTGTTTAAGTCTTTTGAAAAATCTTATATTTTTTCCTTGATTTTTTACTAAAAATTAAGTGGCGACTCTGTCCTTTTGGAAAATGCGATTTCTCTTAAACCATAAGTTTGATCGATTTTTCGAAAAACTCAGTCATTTTTTCTTGTATATATCTTTTTAAATGAAACAACTTGTTGTCAAATGGACCAGTTAAATTGAATTTGAATAAATAAAAAGATTATTTGGACTTAGGTTTAACTAAAATGGACTAAATATGAATGATGACTCAATTCGTTCAAATCTTTTCAAATTTAATTGTTTTTTTAATAATTTATTTAATTACCCAACAAAATTAGCATTTCAATTATTTATTAAGGTCATGTTATAACATCTTTTTTACAAGGTTCTTCATTGGCCTATCTAAAGCAAAAAAACACTCCAACATTTAGATGATTAATTGGGAAGGTTAATATGAATCGAGTTGATAATTAATGGGTCATTAACCCTCCAAAACATGTCATATTTGGATTATTTGCATTTCTTTTCCTATTGTGGTGGTTATGCCCTAATTAATTTATATCCCTAGTAATTCTTTTAAGAGAAATAAATTTATATTTTTGTATCATAAGATTCATAAGTTATACTTAGTTATGACTTCAGTTTCTAAAGAACTTATACTTTAATATTAGGCAAAAGTAATTTGATAGTTAAATGACAAAATTTAAAGAGGAGCTCATTTGAAGGGCAAAAATTAAAAATCAACACATTTGAAGAACAAACATGTAATTTATACTTATGTTTTTATGAAATTAAAAACAATATCGACCATCTCACTTGGTGATCGGAAGTTCACCCAAGTTATGGCGTCATAATATTCTAAGTTCTAACTAGTCGTGTCTTCTGATCCGATTCAATCAGAGAGCTATCTATTCGGCATTTTGTTCACAATTTTATTTCTTTAAAAATAATTTTGTACACCAATTTTACGGTATATTCCATCAATATCTTTCCAAAATAAATTATTTGACTTTAGTGGCAACTAAAATGTATTAATTCTATCACATTTTTCTTTCCCATTTATTTATAAAAAAATTTGGTTGGAAAGTATGGATTATTATCATTATCACTGTTTTTCTATTTTTTTAATTATTATTTTTGGTCTGCAAAACACATGACAGTTGATGGGTTGATTTTTTAACGTACATAAAACATGCTATGTTTTACTATATTAGGATGTGTTGGTAGAAGGAGATTATTTTTCATAGAAAATATTTTTAAGCGTTAGGGAAATTTAAAAAAAATATTGTATCATTGTATGAGTATATATATATATATATAATCTAGAAAAACACTAGGAGGGGATGGGAATGCGGCCTCGAGGGTGGCAGGGGTGAGATGGTCAACAGGTAGGAGTTTGAGGAATTTGAGTGAGCGGGGATGATATAATAAACATAGATTGTCACTTATCGAACTTGTTTTTCCCTATTTCCATAAAGGAAGTTATTTTCCTTATTTAAAAAAAAACAATTCCTAGAGAAAATATTTTCTAAAAATTTTGGTCAACCAAACATGAGAAATAAGAAAACATTTTGCAAGTCTTCATAACAAACACACCTTAATAGCTTATTTGGTATGAGGGAGAAGGATTAACTAATTTCGGAATTATACAAATCTGAAGAGGAGCCAACGAATTATACAATTGCTTCTTTTTGTATATATGTATAGCGAAATTGACATAGCTTTCAATGTATATGTATAGCGAATTATACATATATATGTTTGCTATGGAGCGCAATTATGCAAGCTTTGCTATAGCATACAAATATGATTTTTTTGTTTGCTATATGTGAAAGTTGCTCTTATTTCAATTATCTCAACATAAACTACAAGAGATTAAGTTTTGTACGCTATTCATAAGTGAAATTGTTTTACATTTTCATTATATATAACTTATATTATTACAAGTTTGTGAAAAACTTAATCCATTACGAGTGTAAAATAATTAGTTCAATATATATAATAAAGTAATCAGCTTACAATAAATAGTCATGTTTATATTTACATAAAAAAAAATAGTCAAAAATCATAGAAAGTATACATTGACTATACAATATAGCTTACGTATACATAAGCTATACACTGACTATACATTATGATACACTCAAAAAGATGAATATTGAATATAGTTTAACTATACATGAAGTATACACAGTCTATACAAAACTGACTATTCAATCCCGACCAACTCAAAATTGTCTCTAAACAATCCCATATTTTAAATATGAAATTCTCTCGATATTTCGGATCTTTTAATATATAATTCGCTCAAAATAATTCACATTTGAGGTACATCAAATTTTAAAGAAAAAGGAAAGCAACAAAGAAAAGAAGGAGGAGGAGGAGGTGGAGGAGGAGGAGGTAGACGGCGAAGAAAGATGAAGAAGAAGAAAAAAAGGTTGTGTGGCTATTTATTTGAAAAAAATATGATCGAATGACCATTTAGGTAATTTTTATAAATTAGACTAAAAAGATGATAAGTAAAGTTTATGATTTGATATTTTGCATAATTTACCCTATTTTATATTGTCATTTTACATAAATTAATAAATGTATCATTACTAAATAACTGAATTTAGCAACGGACAAATTTTATTACTAAATGACGAAATATGTTGCTAATCCTACTTAGCAACAAAGCGTTGACTTAGCGACATATTTTCGTTAGCAACAAACGACATAGCGGTCCACAATTTTTTAGTAGTGTATTTATGTACAATGCTCAAAAACTTTTTTTATAAAAACAAATCAATATATATGGTACAACACAAATGAACAAAATGGAAAGTTGTCCCTAGTTAGGTGATATATTGATTGATACAATTAGTACAACATAAAGACATGCATCATGGTAAAAAAAAAAAGCATACTAATTATTATCTCTTTTTTTTTCGAGTTTTACATCCTAAGTTTTAATTGTTTTTTTTAATTTAAATTATTAATGTTTATATATTAAAATACATCTCGAAACTAATCAAGCCAATTATTAGTTGTTATTTTTCTACCTGAATTATTAGAGTGTAAAGCTCACAAAAAAATAACAAGTTTAAGTACATTTCTGAGGAGTCCGGAGTCAAAAGGACAACAAAATTTTTCGAAAATTCCAAAAGGGCAACAAAATTATTTATCGAATCAAAAGGGCAACAAATTTAAACACCGTTTAAATCAGGGTTTCCGCCGCAAGGCGCGGATACCCATGCAACCTGTAAGGCGCAGACAGCTTTTAGCCTTGTAAGGCTCAGCTGACATGAGCCTTACAAGGCACATGGAATCTACACTTTGCTGCTTTTTCTAAAAAATAAAATAAAAATTTGTTGCTTTTTCTAAAAAATAATAATTTTGCTTTAGTAGAAAAATTTCCTGCTTTGCTGTAAAAATTATTTGTCTAAAATAAAAATAAATCAATGGTTACACCAAAATCTGCTTTGATATCATTTTTACTTTAAGTTTACTCGTGTTTTACAGTGTTGATTTAATTCAACACTGTAATAATATATCACGCGAAACTAAAGTTCACGTGAAAGTTAAATGAGTAACAAGTTACAAGGCGAAAGAGCCAGTAGACTTGTCACCTTTTTAATTTTTTTTTTAATTTTTTTTTCAATTTTTTTAGTTTTTGGTTTTTTTATATATATATATAGTTTTTAATTATTATTTTTTAAATTTTTATTTGTTTGTAATTTTAATATAGTATTTTTTAATTATTTTTATTTACTTTATCTAATAAATTTTTACTACTAGTTTCACCCCAAACATACAGAGATAAAACGGGAGTAAACTTAAAGCCAAAATGATATCAAAGCAGATTTTGGTGTAACCACTGATTTATTTTTATTTTAGACGAATAATTTTTACAGCAAAGGAGCAAAATTTTTTATTAAAGCAATATTTTCTTTTAGAAAAAGCAGCAAAGCAAATTTTTTTTTTTTTTGAAAAAGCAGCAAAGTGCAGATTTCCTGCACCTTGTAAGGCTCATGGCGGCTGAGCTTGCGCCTTACAGGTTTCATGGGTATCCGCGCCTTGCGGCAGAAATCTTGATTTAGACGGTGTTTAAATTTGTTGCTGTAACGATCTATTCGTTATAGAAAATCCAACGAGGAAAAATTTGGGACCGGAAATTTTTTCCATAGTATTTGGATTTTCCCAACCTTGTCCAGATTTAGACGAAATTGGAGTCATCGAGGTGTAGGGAAATATGGTAATAATCGGGTGAAGTATTTATGATTTGATTGCATGAGTGGTTAGATAACTCGTTAAGGAATCCATGCGACTTTACGGAATTGAATTTGAGCCAGTAGAACTCCCGGAATCGATCTTGGCGTAAAAGGTATTTTCTGAGCGTCGTTGGTTAGAGGTGTGTTGTGAAATGGGGATTTTGGAATTCTTGAATTAGTTCTCTGTCTCGAGATTGCTGCCTTGGCGCTGGGTTTTGCCACTATGGCGGAGTGGTGGCCGCTGTGGCGGGCTCGACACGAATTAAAGTCGTTAGTAAACCCCTAAACTACATCATTTTGTACTTTTCGATCTTTAAGAACGAACCACAGGCGACTCCTACTCGTTTTTCACCATTTTTGAGGCTAAAGGTAAGCTTTTCACTCCCCTAATCCATTTTTCAATTCGTAGAACGTAATAGAATGGGTGAATATTGATAGGGGAGGTTTTTTTTTTTATAGATTCTATGGTGGAAACAACCCTAATTTAGATAATTGGGATCATGTGTTTGATCTAGGGTTCATAGAATTGTTAGTAATCTGGGTAATTAATGATTGTTTATTGATTCCCGTATTATATTGATTGTTTGTAGACCAAGAACAAGCGGAACGAATCCGGAAGAGAAGGATCAAGTTTCTTAGGGTTTCAAGCTTGTTTCGGAGGTAGTTGATGGTTGTGATTCTATGATTGTGTGATGTATGCTTGTTCTTGCTTCATTATGATACTTGTATATGTATGAATGTTGCAACGTTGATCACACTTGTTGTAAATAAGATAGAGAATTGATATATATGCATGTGATTATAATGTTGCTTGACCTGTTTATGTTGCACTAGTGGGATAGCCGCGTGATCCTACTAGTAAATTGTAGTTGTGTACTGATTCTGCACTTGCTCTTATTTTTGTTGAGTACAGGGCATCTTCAAGCGGCTATTGACATACCTCGCTTAGAAGATCAGTGATCGTCGCTTCAAATTCAAGGGTGAGCCAATTCTTCCGGGCTACCATGAGATTCTCTTTCGTATATGTCCACCATTTTCGGACTTAGACATTTGTTTTAGCTAGTTGATTAGTTGATTAGTTCATTAGTTGGAGTTGTATCCCTTCTTGTTTAGACGTGGTTCATTGTTAGAATGTTTTGGTACATTGACTTTCAGGTTCTAGGTTATTCTTCCCGCATTGTTAGTTATTATTGTTAGACTTTTGTTAGAGTTTATGGGAACTCTATTTTTATTTCCTTAGTGTTGACTTAATGCCTTAGTTTTTAGATTATTTGCTTGATTTGGATCGTAATAGTGGTTCTCCCACCGAAGTGTTACTGTGAGTGTCAATCACGACAGTCTGGGTCGTGACACTTGCCCTTTTGGTTTGATAAATAATTTTGTTGCCCTTTTGAAATTTTCGAAAAAATTTGTTGCCCTTTTGACTCCGGACTCTATTTCTGAGCATTATCTCTTTGTGTTAATGTACTAAGGGGTCGTTTAGTAAAGTACATCACAAAAAAGTATGCAATGCTTATCATTTTTAATATACCAAAAAAATATTGCATAAGAAATAATCTCAATATAATTAATCTCGTGAACATTCAATGCATATCTTTTTTTTTTTGTTTCCGAATTAGATGAAATGGGTACGACAATAATTGAAAGTTTTTTCACGCATCGCCTCTCAAATTAAATGAATTGGTATTTAATTGTTGTCCTTTTCGCATTATTAATTAATTATATTTAACATTGTTCTTACTTCTCATACACCCTAACAAAAGAACCATAGTCGTATCAATCAATATTCCTTCTGATTCATATTGAGTGAATTGTTAGAATTTGTTTAATAGTTCAAAATAAGTAAAATATTCAAAATTCACATAATTATTGAGACATTTTTTTGTACTTATTTTTCATTTAATGAAATTCATAATTACTTAATATTAATTTAGGAGAATAATTTGAAAATGAGAAACAATAATAAAATAAAATTTTATTTATATTCTAAAATATATTTTTAAAAGAATATGTCCTGTCCAACCATTCATTTAATATGGACCAAAAAAACATATCACCTAACTAACTGGGGACAACTTTTCACTTTGCTATACTTATAATATTGACATATTGCAGATCTCAAAAATTAGGTGAATATATAGGTAGTAATAAATTATTAATTGACTAAGTATGCACTATAAAATTATATCTTTTCTATAATGAGTGGAAGTGGATATATTATAAAATTGGAAGAGAAGTGAAGTTGAATTGAATTGAATTCTTTATAGATGGTTCATATTTCTTTGGAAAAAAAATACATTTAATGATTTGACCTATATGAGAGTGGAGTGGTGCCGCTCTTTGTGTTACTATACTAGTTAGATCGTCTGATCAAGTGTATTAGAAAAATAATACATGTATTATTATTATGTATTATTAGTATCTTATTTGGTATACTTTATCAATTCATGTATAACTAATGCAAACATTAGTTATACACTCTATTTAATATTATAAAATATATATTAATATATGAAAAATCTGATATTAACAATGTAAAGAGTTTTAATACATGTATTAACATAATTAAAGATACAGTTTTCCTTCAAAACTTTTTCTATAATATTTGTGGAAAGTATTTTTGCAAGCAACAATTTTAAATTTTTTTTACGTATTGTATATTATTTTTAATACCTCAAAATAAATATTACATACGAAATAAATAATAATTCAAATACAACTCATACATAATATTCGACACTATTCTAATACACCCTGTCAACGACCCATCAATCAACCTATCACCAAACTAACCGGGACCAACTTTTCATTTTGTTGTTCTATATATAACATCACTGCATTTAATCAATTACCTAACTTTTGTATGTCAATTTAATATGTTGTTACTTGGTAGTATGATATTAGAAATTTCTTTTAATGTTATTTGGTATATGAGATACAAATAATAATTTTGAAATAAAATTTGAGATTAGAGTTATTTTATGGTAAGTTTGAGGTATTAGTTAATTTTGAAATTATTTAATCCTATTATTTGTATTAAAATGCTAAAATTAGTATTCCATATAAAAGGTGGAAAACAATTTAACTTAAGCTCTCATTTACTCGTATTGACGAGCTTTTATTGCCACATAGATATTATAATATGTTTAATATCACAAGTTTCATAATTTTATAATCGCATAAATATTGTGACCTGTGTAAAATTATAAATTTTAAAATTATCTTTATACTTCTTAAGCCCGTAATATTCAATCAAACATGATCACATAAAATAAAATATTAAAAACAATATTTTATATCATTAAATCACCCAACAATTGCAAGTTGGCATAGTTTAATATCATCCGTTCACGATCATACAAATAATTATTTACTAATTTACAACGATAAAATATAATGAGATGATTAAAACTT
Source organism: Solanum gracilifrons (assembly GCA_029582605.1). NCBI lineage: Eukaryota > Viridiplantae > Streptophyta > Magnoliopsida > Solanales > Solanaceae > Solanum > Solanum gracilifrons. The sequence continues at coordinate 4,648 of JAJOOH010006841.1, read as the reverse complement.
CTTCATTCAAAATCTAATATCACACGTTTGAACTCTATAAACAAAAAATCTATTGATAATTCACTCGAAATTTTTAATTGATTGATTATTTAATTTTCATATTCTTATTAGTGATATTCATATTGTAATCTTTTCCCCTACTCCTTAACTTTTTTCTCAAAAAAGAAATTAAAAAATATCTTGACGGCTCATTCATCTTAATGAGCCAATCAGACTAGTCAAATTGTATAGGGGAAAAGGGTAAATATACCATTGAATTTCGAGTTTTATAATATATATATCCTCGTTTAAAAGATAGTGCATATATATTCTCATCTTTTAACATATGGTGCATATTTATTTATTTTATTAATAGACTTGTATTTGCTGAATTAAAATAAATTTTAAAATTGATTCTTTTAATTTCAAAAATGGCATGTGACTTCAAAAAATTACCTCACTCATTTGTTTATGACTCGAGATCCAATCTATATCTGACCCAACTTAAAAGAAATTCAATTCCTCTTTTATTCGATCACCTCAATGATTTAGAAATTCGAGAGTCAAGATTTTTTTTTTTTTGAGTTGGTTCGGATTTGAAGGGGTAAAACAAAATGACTGGGGCATTCTTTTTAAAGTTATGTGTCATTTTCTAAACTAAAAAAAAATAGTTTTAGTATTATTATTTTTAATTCAGTAAATATAGATCTATTAACAAAAAGTGTAATTATGCATTATTTAATTTGTTAGACGATAAAACTATATATGTATCATTTATTAGATGATTAAAATATATACACATTATTTTTTAAATAAAAAATATATCATTCTTAAGTCATAAATTAACGAATATATTTGTCCCTTTCCTCGATTGAGTTTACTTGATTGAACCACTAATATTTTAGAACAGTTGTAGAAGTGTATCTTTTTTGTTCGTAAAGATTCATAGGGCTTAGATCTCATGTATCGAGGCTTACGCCTCATTTTTTACTAAGTGAAACGCTCTGCCTCACTTGCCTTTTAAAACACTGAATGACAATAATTTATATAGTGTGAATCTGAAATAGTCGAGCTCCAATGTAGATATCAAATACCGAATAAGAAATAAAAAATAAAAACAAAAAAGTGAACTCTTTGGACTATCAACTTTAAATATTTTTTGACAAAAAAAAAAGGCATGACATATATGGTTTAAAGTTATAAGAAAGTTGTACTTCTTAAATATGTCAGGTACGCTTTTGGAGTAAAAAAATACTGAATACAAAATTGACATTTTCTTTTAAATATAGAGATAAAAAGTAAGACAGACAAATTGAAACATAGACCATATAATTTTATATTCTAATACATTTCAAAGCAGTATTTTTTGACACGTTAAACTTTATGTATGTTAGTTATGTTGAAATTGATTTTGATAATTGACAAACACTGTATATGTAGTTCGTGATATAACAAGACGAAAATAATTAAGTAAACTAACACACATCATCTTCATCCCTTACTACCGTAACCTTCATCCCCACCACCTTTTCACCTTCAACTCTAATAGTATTTATCTATATTATATACAAATACTTTTAAAATAATAATTTTTTATCTTACATAAAAATTACAAAAAAATATATAAGAAACTCAATTTTCTGAAAAATATTTTTCATAAAAATTCATCCCATCAAACACACCATGATCTTTTTTTTGTTATTGTTGTGTTTTATTTTAGGTATAACCTTTAATAATTTCTTAAAATTTAATGGAGCTCTAGTAGAAGCGTAATTAATAACATTTTTTTTAGCAATGCAATAAAAAAATGTTTAGCTCAAAGAGTTGTAGTATCACTTAAAAATTTGGCACAAGTTTTTAGAAACACAGATCCGATTCCGCTCTTCTTTTTTTATTCTATTTGGTGTCTGGACTTTACATTAGAGTCTCGATCAAATTCGGATCACAGATTGTAGGATTCATTTGGTAGTAACGCTTTCAAGAAGATTTTCTTCATATCCAGGGCTCGAACATAAGACCTCTGATTAAGGGTGAAATAATTTCACTATTATTTAGTATTTTTTTAGTTTATTATTTATTTATTTTTTAAAATTTATATGTTATAATAATTAATAACTTGAAATACTTATAAATAATATAAAATTAGTTTGACTCTCTAAATTCAATGAATCATGTGAATTAGAACAAAAAAAAAAGTAACACATTGTTTAAAAATGCACGTAAAAATATAATAAATCAGAATAATAAATAACTTAAAATAAAAATCATATAAAAAATTAATTGAGTGTTCAAAATTTATTTATGCCATTTAAATTAAAATAAAATAAGTAATATATATTATTTAAAAATGACATAAAAATACTATAAGAGATTATAATTTAAAAAACTTAAAATATTTTTTAAAAATAAACATCTAAAAACCTTAACTGAATCTTCAAATTTCACCCCTATCAAATAAATTAAGACAAAAAAAAATGTAATCCTTACTGACACAAACTCTAATCTAATATAGGAGTAATAACTATGGCATCGAACATTGTTTTAAATTTTTTTGTTGGGACTCATTCTGGTTGTTGGGACTCGTTCTTTTTTAAAATAATAATATATTTCACATTTAATAACAATTTACCGTAAAAAAGTTTTGGGCCAATAAAACTACTCTATTTTCTTTCAATTACAATAACACCCTTTGATCCATGTTCTTAACATTTTTGCTAAAAAACAAACAAACACGTGATCATATTTTAAGTCTAAAAGGCAACCACACTTCTTTTTGACAAAAAAATCCATATTAAGTCATACTTATTTGACAAAAAATATATTAAAAAATTTATAAACATATACTCTTCTATTTAAAAATCTATTTATATATTGGGCAATTTTGAAATATCGCAAAATCTTCCTATATTTCTTAAATTTTGTGCACAGTCAAATTACTCCCTCACTTCATCACAATAAATTACTACTCCATCTGATCATTTTTATATGTTATTCTTACTATAAATAGTTGGTTCATGATACTTGTCATTTCATAAAATCAATGCATAAATCACAATATTCTTCCTATTTTATCCTTGTGAGTAATATGCCTTGAAAATATACATTTGACCAACATAGAAAAACTAAGTAAATAATTTATGTTCATTGGTCAAATTAATTAATTTATATTCATTGATTGAAAAGTTGACTTTAAAAAAAATTAAATAAACGTAAAATAGTAAACTTACTTAATTTCTTCATACATGTGGAATAAAAAATAGTGACATATAAATAGGAACGGAGGAAGTAGCTCACTTCATCACAATAAATTACTAGGAAGTGTCTTTCTTCCACTTCTATCTTTTGCTTCCTTCTCTCCTTCATTTGCTCTCTTCTTGGGTAGGTGAGTTTTTGTTAACCTTCTTCTTCTTGCTTGCTTTGGTTTTAATTATATGTACCTTCTTTGCTTTTCCTCTATTTTTCCAAGCAATTTATGTGTTCCAATCCTGTTTTTGAACAATATTTTGTCTTGTTATTCAAGGTGGTAATCAAGGGAGAATTTAGTAAAAGGATAATACCAATTTATACTAATATAGTTTCGAGTTGATTATTAGAGTTAGAAGCTTCATATATAGCTTCCTTTAATCTCATCTCTATGGGCGAAAATAATCTACTAGACTATATTTTAGATTATTTGAAAATGTACCGTATAATTTTAAAGTGTAACGTTGTGATTGCTCCCTCTCCTTTCAGTCGAGTGATTGGTTTATAAAGGATAGTAATCTACAAACACAATAATATGATTCACTTTACAAGAATAAAGTTTTTTCATTCACCCCCCACACCATACTTGGATTAAGTGTTTCTTACACTTTTACACATTTGATTATTCATTTGATAGTTCCAATTTTAATCTTTATATTTATTTTTTTAATAGCGTTGGTATCCTAGTCAACTTTGACTATTTTATATAATACCTACTTTTTAACTCAAAATTGAAAAAATTCACATATGAATGATATGTAATTTCTCATAGTTTTAGTTCCACTTTTTTTTTTTTTTACCCCTTTATAGATTTACATCAATTATTATGTTTAATACCTTTTTTTTCTCAAAATTGAAATAATTCATTAGCCAAATGTTTTTTTTTAAAACTTTTTTGAGATTATTGAATGTTGATGTCTCATGGTTTTCATATCACTTGATTGACCGTCAAGCCATAGTACATTTTTTTTCGAGATAATCACACTATATATACAAAGGTCTTTTCTTAGGTATATTTACAGTGAAAATTCTGATTCCGATATTGTAACTGAATACTTATGTTTTTTTTTTTTTTTACAGAAATGGCTGATTATCTAAGTGAGAGGCTGATTAAAAATGGAGAGGACCAAGAAGAGGAAAGAGGAAATAATATTATTATTGTGGAAAAAGAAGAGAAATTGAAGGATATGATATTACATGAAAATAAGAAATTATGGGTAGTGGCAGCTCCAGCTATATTTACAAGATTTTCAACAATGGGAGTAAATGTTATAAGTCTAGCTTTTATTGGTCATATTGGAGCCACTGAACTTGCTGCTTATTCATTAATTTTCACTGTCCTCCTCAGATTTTGCATTGGCATCCTTGTAAGTTTTCAATCACACAATGTCGTGAATATTTTAAAGTTAAATTGTTATTAAATATA
>JAJOOH010006840.1:0-17074 GCA_029582605.1 Solanum gracilifrons | reverse complement strand
GTAATGTAACTAATACTTATTAAACTTATTTTAACATGATTTAGTACTTTTAAATTATGATCATTTTCATTATGACTTTGCAATATTTATTTTATATGATGATTTCATTATTATTTTTTATTGAATATTTTAGTGTCATTAGTACTCATCTCATATTTTGTGTTATTTTCTTAAGAAACACCTTAGATAATTGTATTTTGGTTGGACTAAAGAAATATTTGGAGCACAAGTTAATTATATGTTTGTATGCAAACTTTACAGAAAAAAATCCAAAAATCTGAAAAAATCCGAGGTTTATTAGTTTGGTTTGATTTATAAATTTAAAAATTCGACGCAATTGTTTGGTTTGGTATTTGAAAAACCCAAACCAACCCGAGGTTGAAAAACTCGAAAAAATTTAAATTTTATTAGTTTGGTTTGGTTTATAAATTTAAATTTTTTACACAAATGGTTTGGTTTGATATTTGAAAAAACCGAACCAACTCGGTCATGTACACCCTTATATGGAATGATACTTGTCTCACTCAATCCAAACTACCACATTGCTCTAGTATCATGGACACTACTTGTTGTTTGTTGCAATGAAGATCCAATTGATTTGTAATACAAACTTATAGTTTGTTTTGATAATTTTTAAAACTTATGGGTATAAATCATATTTTCTAAAAAAGTGAAATATATTTCCCAAATACTATGGCCAAACACATGGTGAAATTTCACCCAAATTTTCATCCAAATAATATTTGCCAAAAATATTTGGAAATCTATGGTCAAACGCTAGCTTAGAGTTAATTTGGTGGATTTGATCTAATTAGAGTTGGGTAGGGTGTTTTTTTTGTTTTTTTATTATATATATATCACTTTTTTTAAGAATTTTTTTTTATATACGTGCCTGAATTTATTTTTTTGCCATGCAGCTTATTTGGGTGGAATTAAATTCACTTGAAAGATGTTAAAGGGGTATTTAAACATCCGAATAATTAAAGTGAAAGTGCTAAAGTAAGTTATGCTGTCAAGTTCAAGGGTTTTTTTTTTTATGTATTTTCTCTAAATAACTTTAACTAGTGTAATAATCATATATTATTATAAGTGGGAACATCACAAATAAAAAGTTGAAATACCAAAATGCCCTTGTAAAATTAAATGACTCTATTACCATTTTTAAGGTTAAAAAAAAATCTGATTTTCCCACTTTTAGTTATCCTTTTTCGCTAATTCTTTTCATTTTATTTAATAAGAAGTCCAAAAGTCCATGTAACGTGGGTAACATCTTATAAACAAAAGTTCAAAGATCACAATTGATTTCTTTTCAAAATTGCCTTTTCCCATTATATTTAATTAATAATTAGATAATTAAATAATAACATATTAAATAGTTGCACCACTCATCAAAATTCGTTCATATACTCTTCAACCACATTAATAAACCAAGAAGACATAATTCCTCATTAAACAATAGTATAATGTCATTAGGGAAAAACCTTTTCATTTTCTCTTATTTATGTGTTATATTTAAGAATCCAAAAAGACATAATTTTACATTAAATATTATATTCAAATCAGTTATAAGTCTTTTCATCTCTCCTAATATCTCCTGTTTACATCTCTCCTAATATCTCCTATTTATATTTAAACTCTATTATCACTATGTATCTAATTGTATGAGCAGTAGAAACTGAACTTCAGTAAGGTGGAGTAGCACTTATTTAGAGGAAGTATACTTTTATTATCTGTTTATTTATCCTTTGAAAATACTTCTATTTCATTGAACTTTTATTTGATGATTTCAAATTTTCTTATATGTAATTCATTTGTTTTTTGGTTGGTTCATAAGTATGCATATACACATATTCAAAGTTATCTTTTCTTTATGCATTTATTTTTTTCACCATATAATTATTGGTTTATATTGTTTTCTTTTTTCTACCATATTGTTAATATCTCACAAGTGATTGTGTTGTATTTCATAATTCAAAATTTAAAGATGACAAAATTAATAATTTTGAATGAGTCAAAGAAGACGAAGAGTACATATTCATGTCTATAAACTATTTAAACAATGATTATTTTTATAACAAATAAATACTAATTATTTTTGTAGGTGTACACTATGAACTTGATAATGATCCACTAACCATCCTAAAGAAGATATATGTTGATCGAATTTCTCTACAACTATTATAGAACACTACTCTCCTTCGATGATAACTTCTCGATATGTATGCATCTGTAAAAAAAAAAAAGTGGAGGCTACTATTCCTTAAAAAGAAGACGGAAACTTTAAGGCATTAAATATTTTGTAACTATAGTGCTGACATTTAAATTATGTGTTGTGACGTATTAAAAAAAAGTACTCTTAACAAGTTGAATATTTGATATATTATAAGAATTGTATATTTGAAGTCGTTATAGTATTACGTTTGAAATCACTTGATAACAATATTTTTGTGTGATGTGCCTTGCAATGATGATAATATCAGTTGAATATAATCACCGTTCATTGATTCGAGCTTGTATTTTACACATCATACGCTTATATATTAGAAGTATTTATACTAATTAGCACGATATACACGTGCGACGCACGTGTTCAAAAACTAGTACAACTAATACATATGAAACAAGTTGCCTTTTGTGCGGAGCACAAAAACCATTAATAAATCAATCTCAATTCCAAACTAATTAGAGTTCGAACAAATAACAAAGTAGCTCATAAAAGAAGGGTCTTATGTCTAAGGATGTTAACGAGGGTATAATTCAGTTGTGGATGCCTCATTACGTGATGAAGAAATAGATTTAGTTTTGGCTAAATCTCTAAGTTCTGACGATCTTGAATTGTACTCTTTAATGAGTGAAATCTCTGGGCTAATATCATTGTGTGTGTAGTATGCAGGCCCTGAAGGCACGGGAAGACTCAGAGAGAGGCTACTGAGCATGAGGACTACTGCAGCCATAGTTGGTCTATCACCAATATTTTCTTGAACACACAATAAAGCAATGTGGATGTATCTCATTATGTCACGAACCAGCCCTGAACTTCCCCTAAACATGGGGTCAATCAAATTTGTAGCTGTTCTTTCTTGCCAGTTTGTCCATGCCTGCAATATTATAATTCAGAGTTTAAACTCTATACATCGACAGTGTAAAACAATTTGATGCATAAGGATGGTCCCGACTATTGAAATGTAGTTGATCAATTAGCTTATTTACTTACATAGCTTAGAAGGTCTTCCACAGATTCTTCATTTCTGAAACAAGTATTCTTTTGTCCACTTAAAATTTCTAGGACTAGTACTCCAAAGCTAAAAACATCGGACTTGACTGAAAATTGTCCGTGCATTGCATACTCTGGTGCCATATATCCACTGCAAAACAAGAATTACATAACATTCCACAACTTAGAAATGATTCAATTGTTAAAGTTTTTTGTTACACATAGTTTCCATTCCTATAAACCGGACTTACTAGGTCCTAGTCATAGTCCAACAATATTGAAGCATTATTTCAAGGAATGATTTGCTTTTGTCTCGAGGCAGCTTTTAAATCTGGTTAAAAGTCCTTCCCAGTGATATGAAAAAGGAGTAACAGTCTATCTAATACTGAGAGATGTAAAACTTACTAGGTCCCGACAATTCTGTTTGTGCTGCCTTGAGTTTCATCTAATTCAAATAGCCTTGCCATGCCAAAATCTGCAATTTTAGGATTCATTTCTGCATCTAGTAGAACATTACTTGCTTTGAGATCACGATGAATGATGCGAAGTCTAGAATCCTCATGTAGATAAAGAATTCCCTTAGCAACGCCTCCTATGATTTTGGATCGCCTTTCCCAATCTAATTGCCTACGTTTAACTGGATCTGGGAACAAGATGAAAAATATAATAATGAATTGAGCTTCTATACACAGACAACATAGCAGAATTTTGCAACATCAAGTCACTATTACTATAGGTAACTACCTGTAACAAGTGGAATTAGTTCTCTAGAAAATAAGGCAGATAGCTAGACGACAGTCAACATAATAAATTATACTGACAAAACATTAAGCAATACATACCAAATAAAAATTGGTCAAGGCTTGCATTTGGAACAAATTCATAGACAAGAAGTCTCTCTATTCCATCAAGGCAAAATCCCAGCAACCTAACCAAATTCCTGTGTTGAAGTCTAGCAACCAACATGACCTCATTTTTGAATTCCAGATCACCTTGGCCAGAATCTACTGACAATCTTTTCACAGCTACTTCTTGACTATTTGGAAGCTTACCCTGAAGAATACGAGTGTAATTTGAAAAATTATGAGTTGAACAAAATTAGAGTAGGCTATATGAAGTCACAGTGTCCTTTTATACATCAATTAGGCTAATGCTAATCAGCAATCACCTTGTACACAGGACCAAATCCGCCCTGTCCCAACTTATTAGCGCTTGAGAAGTTATCTGTTGCTGCTCTAATTGTTGCAAAATCATATTGAAAGGATTCTGCAGTGCTAATATCATCACCGTGTATACCTTCATCAAAGTAGTAGTAAAAACATACAACAAAATTTCAGTGAGACATGGTCTTAACAGTTCAACTTTCACTTAAATCGTTGCTGTTAATAATCAACGGCTTACTCTGAATATCATTCACTAGCTTCCTTCTTCGCCTCCTCATCAAGATGACAGAAATACAGACAATAAGAATAACACCTATAACAGTTGGCACAACGATAATGATGATGGTTCGAGTTGTTTTATCATCCATTCCTGCAGGAACTCTTCACGTTAGTATTTGTTAGGCTATACTTTGTTTTAGTTTATCTAACCCTATTTCCTTTTTGTTGTGTCCATTCCTAAAATAATTATCACTTTATAAATTTGGAAACAATTTAGTTAAACTTCTCATTTTATCCTTAATAACAAGATGTTAAGATATATTTAATATCACCAACTTTAAAAGTCTTCTTATCCATGCAAAGCATTTTCCTTCAAGCCAAACACACCTTTAGTTCAGAGTTGAAGTTGCTAACAATTCATAAAGATTTCAGTTACCTGATGGTGGCGGTGGCAGCGGTGATGGAGGTGGCGGTGGTGATAAGGGTGGTGGAGCTTGGGTTGATAGCTCGTCGAAAAAGGGGTAAATTTCATACCGAAAATTGCAGCTGGGCATCATAAAGTTGACACCCCGCTTCCTATAACATAGACAGGTAGGTAAACTTCTAAAGCCACTGTCTAAACAACTGAAGCAATCTTGAGCTGTTAAATCCGCAGTGCACTGTACAAGTGCATATATAGTCTGAAAATCAGGGCCCTGAGTAGTATTACTAGCATACTTCTGCTTACCGCCCTGTGAAGCTTCACTTCGTAAACTTTCTAGCATGGTTCTTAGATCTTGCATAAATTCATCCGGACTCGAGGCATTTACCATGTTAAATAAAATTCTTCCTGGTTGAGTTGCAAGGTTGCCTATGATGGACTCATTTGAATATCGTAGCATACAACGATCATAATAACCAAAGGCCCATCTCTTGTAAGGACATACCTCTAGAATCTTACGAGTCGCATTAGTTATACAATCACGACATGCCTGTAATTGTACATCCCCTCTACATTGCGCTATGACACTAACCGTGTCGGAGTTTAGGCCTATGGAAGAATTATAGAATCCAAAACTATCCATATTTTGCGAAACAGAGGAGAGGATTGTGTTAAGGTTAGTGTCATATGCACTATTTGGGGAAAACTCAGTAATATTAGAATCTGTACTACATACAGAAGAAGTGAAATTGGGCTGGGCTATGCTGAGATCGAAAAGGTAATAAAATTGGAACAGTAAAATGACCAGCCATTTCAACAAACTCATAGCTGTGTTCCCCATCGTCTACGCAAAACTAAACTCGCCAACCACAAGTATATAAATAGAATGGTTAGCTCTATACATTCAAAATTTCCATAATCAATTTTATTTAATACAATTTTCAAAGATTGACTATAGACTTTTTGGTTTACGAAAAAATACAACACTGAAAAGGATGGGAGTGGGAAAATTTTCCAAAAACGCGTTTTTGTGAAAGTTCTTTATTCCTCAGTTTCACCAAAAAGTCATCCCATCAAACTTCTTTTAATCTATGATTATGTACTCTTTTATTTTAGGAATAAATTTAGAGACTTCTCAGTTCTCTCCTAGTTTAGTTTTCTAACACTAATCTTAAAATTATAATAAATAATTATGATAAAACTAATTTAATCCTTTTTAACATTATATTATTTAATTAATTTTATGGAAACTTGTTAAAGAATGACAAAAAGTCCCGTGGTTAATGAGATGGGTGAACTCCTTATAAAGCTTGGGCAATCCTCCTCCTTTTGAGCTAGCTTTTGAGGTATGAGTTAGGCTTAAAACCTAATTTAACAAAACTGTTTTAACAAAATAATAGAATAATAAAAAAGAAAAAGAACCCATAAAACAGGACACTGCAATCTCGTTTAGACAATTACTGATGAAGGGAAATCATCAAAATATATGTCACGATTTAATGAATTTAAGTAGGACGGTACTTACAAATATTAAACCTAATTGAATGATAATTGTTTAATCTTGTTAAGCATAGAAACATAAGATGATCCAAACACTTAATTTGTTTAAGCTAGCGGCTGGAACTAAAACAAATTTATAACCCGCGTCCAACCCATTTCACTCATTTTATTGCAGGTTGAAAATGAGTTAATCCATATTTAATTTACCCACTTTTTAAATGGGCAGGTTGAATATGTATTTATTACGGGCGGGTTAAGCAAATATGGGTTGAAAATCAAAGCTAAGTTTTCACCAGAACAAACAATGGTTTATATATTTACAGGACTGGTTGAAACTTTTCACCATTTTTACTAGTGTAATAACTAGTTATACATATATATGAAACAAGTTGGATCACAAAAACCATTAATAAATAACAAAGTAATTCAGGAAAGAAGGCTATTATAATGTGTAAGGATGATAACGAAGATATAAAATGCCTCATTTTTGGTGATGAACAAAGTGATTTGCTTTTGTTTAATTCTCTAGGTTCTGATGATCTTGAATAAGCGAAATCTCTGGGCTAATGTCGTCATGTGTATAGTATGCAGGCCCTGAAGGCACGGGAAGACTCAGAGAGAGGCTACTGAGCATGAGAACTACTGCAGCCATAGTTGGTCTATCACCAATATTTTCTTGAACACACAATAAAGCAATGTGGATGCATCTCATTATATCAGGAACAAGTCCTGAGATTCCCGTCAAAATGGGGTCTATCAAATTTATAGCTGTTCCTTCGCGCCAGTTCCTCCATGCCTGTGACATATTATTAATTCAGAGTTTAAACTCTTTACATCGACAATGTAAAATAATTTGATGCATAAGGATTGTCCCAACTAATTCGGTATTGAGGTGTAGTTGATTAAATAACTTGGTTACTTACATAGCTCAGAAGATATTCCATATATTCTCCATTTCTGAAACAAGTGTTCTTTTGGCCACTTAAAATTTCTAGGACTAGTACCCCAAAGCTAAAAACATCTGACTTGACTGAAAACTGTCCGTGCATTGCATACTCTGGTGCCATGTATCCACTGCAAAACAAAAACAAGATCAATTACATAACATTACATCAAATATTAATGATTTTGGGGGCAATCAAAGTTCTGGTTCAACAAAATTGAGTTAACTATTCATGAAGAAATTAATATGACAAAATTCATCTGAAAATTCTACATGTTAAGGAAAGATTTTGCTTTTGTCTCGAAACAGCTTTTGTTCTTGCTAACTAATGGTCAAGAATCCTTCCCAGTGATATGAAAATAACAGTCAACTTACTAGGTCCCAACAATTCTGCTTGTGTTGCCTTGAGTTTCACCCAACTTAAATAGCCTTGCCATGCCAAAGTCGGAAATTTTAGGATACATTTTCTCATCAAGTAGAACATTACTAGCTTTGAGATCACGATGAATGATTCGAAGTCTAGAATCCTCATGAAGGTAAAGAATTCCCCTAGCAATGCCTCTTATGATTGTGGATCGTCTTTCCCAATCCAATTGAGTACGTTTAACTGAATCTGTGGACAAGATGATGAATATAACTTACGAGTTAGACTTCTTTACACTGATAATATAGAAGAATTTTAACAGTATCAAGTCATTAAAAGATAATCACAAGGCAGACAACCACCAGAGTTAAGTTTGTGGGCCCGTGTTGTTTCTTTTAGTTATTGTTTTTTTCATTAGTTGGTGTCTTATAACACAAGACAAAATAAGTGTTGTGTTAATTAGACTGTTATTTGTGTCTATATGTTAGATTGATAATTTATTGATGCTCAAGCACATACTTTTAATAAAAAGCTAAGCAGTACATACCAAATAAAAAGTTGTCAAGACTTGCATTGGGAACAAATTCATAGACAAGAAGTCTCTCTGTTCTATCTAGACAAAATCCCAGCAACTGGACCAAATTCCTGTGTTGAAGTTTGGCAACCAATAAAACCTCGTTTTTGAATTCTAGATCACCTTGTCCTGAATCTGCTGACAATCTTTTCACTGCTATTTCCTTTCCATTTTGAAGCTTACCCTGAAGCACATTTATGAGGACACATTGAAAATATTATAAATTATAACCAGTATTCTTGTTTCAACTAGGGAGTTCACTTATAATATATGTCCGTGGAAAGACTATTTGTACTATAGAAGTTAGACTCATGCATCAATATGTAATCTTAATCACCTTGTACACGGGACCAAATCCACCTTGCCCCAGCATATTAGCATCTGAGAAGTTATCTGTCGCTGCTCTAATCGTGGAAAAATCATATTGTAAGGATTCTGTAGTGCTAATATCATCCCCACGTATACCTTCACAAGCATATATAGTAGTAAAAGCATACAACAAATTAGTTAGGATTAACATGGTCCTAAAATCTTAACTTTCCTTAGTAATTGTTTGTTATAGTTTATGCTTACTCTGAATTTCGCCCACCAGCTTCTTCCTTCGCCTCCTCATCAAGATGACAGAAATACAAGCAATAAAAAGAACAATTGTAACAGTTGGCACAACAATAATGATGACTGTTCGAACCGTTTTATCATCACCCCCTTCCCCTATAAAAAGGCTTCAAGTTAGTACAATAATGTCAGTTTTTAACTAAGTTATTATCTTCCCTTCCCCTTCTCCTACACTTCCCTTTTGAGGTTATTTCAGAAACTATATGTGCATACTTATTAAATATCACAAATACAAGATGAACAGAAGGAATGATAAAAATGTATTCACCTTCAGGTGGCGGAGCTACCGACGACCCTACATGCAGCCTGAAAAAACGGGAAGTTCCATAACGGAAGTTGCACCTAGCCCCTATGATTCTGCCACCCTTCTTGCCCATGCAAGGACAATTAATCATATCTTCATAAGCTTTAGTTAAGCAATCAAAGCAATTCTGAGGAGGTAAATCAGGAGTGCACTGCACAAGTGCAAATATAGTCTGAAAATCAGGACCTGTCGCATTACCACTAGCATATTTTCTACGGGGATCACCATGTGCAGCAACGACTCTTAATCTAACCAATAATTTTCCTAGCTCCTTGTTAAATTCATCGGGTTTTGAGGCATTCTGAGTTTCTTTTAAGTAAAAGAGTTTAGAAAATGTTGTAGTGTCTGTAATGGATTCATTCGAGTACACTAACATACATTTATCATAACCACCAGAAGCTTCTTTTTGGTTAGGACATACTTGTACAAGCTTTTGAGAAACATTATAGACACAATTGCGACATTCTTGTAACTCCACGTCTCCTCTACATAGCACAATAACACTGGCTCTGTCGGAGTTTTGGCCAATGGAAGCCTTGTAGAAACCATAGTTATCTATTTTTGAAGGAAGGGAAGTGAGGAGTGTGTTTAGATTGTTCTTGTAGATACTATACTCAGTATAGTTACCATTCTTACCGCATGAACCGTAGTTTAAATTACGCAGCTGCGCTACTATATTGAGAACGTGTATATGCAAAAACAGAATGATCAATAGCCACTTTTGAATAGTCATGGCCATGGCTGTTTGAGTTATAATTACAAGTTGTAGGCTAACAGTAGCAAGTAATTTGTTCACAAGCTCGATCGCCTTAGAATTGCAAGAGCTTGAATGAGTAAATAAAAGCTAGAGAAAACGTATGTTATAGTAACACTCTTTATATTATTGGATTTGATTCAAAATTTAAATAAAACAAAAAAAAAAACTTATAGAACTGATCTTCGTCAGACAAGATAGAATGGATTAGAAAATGTCAGACAAGAAGACTCCATCTGTCAGTGCCGTACGCATGGGTGTCTACATCTACATACATTTAGAGAAGAGAGAATCGATGAACAAATTGGAGGGAATAATGAATAATTTTTTATACTTTTGAATTTTATATTAAGATTGAATAATCCGATTCAAACTTGGTTTCAAGTAATTTCATGTCTAGCTTGACTGGTTTGTTTGTTTATTAGTAGGAGACGTGTTGGATGGGGTTCGATCGAGTCTCACTCAGAAATGTTGTAATTTCTGGCAACGACTCTTACAAAAGAATTTTAAGAAAATGCTCAAGTTTATTGCACTGGATCATTTATATTACATGTAGTTATGTACTAGTAGTATTTTTCTTTTTTTCATATTATACACAGATAACTATTTGTGAAATTCTCAACGAAACAGTGTCACACCCTTTATCATAGGGTGCATCCACTCCAGAAAATAGTAGGAAGAAAGAAAAATGAAAGCTCCTTAAAAAAGGTAAAACAAAAAAATAAAAAATGTCAACTTTTGACTTGGCCTACAGAAGTTGACAAATTGAACCTTAAAAGTCAACAAGTCTAATTTATGGGGATGATGGGACAGGAGAGTATAAGAACAAGCTACCGAGGTGCAAAATTTGTACTTGCTTTTACTTGAACGTTTCTAATTACATACTATTCCATCCGTACTATAATAGTTGGCTACCTTATGAAAATTATATGTTTCGAATTATTTGTCTATTTATTAAATCAAAATAAAATAAAATTCTAAAAAAATCATTCTACCCTTAATATTATTACTTTTTGAATATCTTAATGTGCATCAATTAATATAAAGATTAAATTAGAAAAATAATAATTATTTGATATATAATTTCTTAAACACCCTGTAAAATGAAAGCTAGCCAATTAATATGAAACGATGTGAGTAAAACTTTATATGAATTTAGAATACGAAAAGTTATTTGGCTCTTCAATAACATAGAGAAAGAGGGGTACGGAAGGAGTTCTAGAAATTGAGACCTTTTCCTTTCCTCTTGTTTTCTTTTCCCTTTTGCCTCTTCCATAAAGTTGAAAAGACGTGTGAGATGCCGAAATGATGCTATCTTACAAGGCAAGCCAGTTAAAACGGATATAGATGTATTTAGCTCAAGTTAAATAAAACTTTACAATAATTGCTAGCTAGACTACAAGTCCAAGGCAGGTAAAATAAGTAAAATCGGAGAAAAAGGCTATTATACTAAAGATGTTAACGAGGATATAACTCAGATATGGACGCCTCATTTCGTGATGAACCAATAGATTTACTTTTGGCTAGTTCACTAGAGTCTGTCATTCTTGTGTTGTATTCTTGAATAAGCGACGTCTCTGCGGTAATATTACTGTGCATATAGAATGCTGGCCCTGAAGGCATGGGAAGACTCAACGAAAAGCTACTGAGCATGAGAACAACAGCTGCCATGGTTGGTCTATCAGCCACACTTTCTTGAACACACAATAAAGCTATGTGAATGCTTCTCATTATGTCACGAATCAGTCCTGTGCTTTCCTTCAGCATTGGATCTACAAAATTTATAGTTGTTCCATTTCGCCAGCTCGACCAAGCCTGTATGTGTGATAGTTCAATTATCAGAATAAGACGAAATTCTCTGACCATAACAGCATTTCTCAAAATTAATACTTGATTGAATGGCCAGGTTACTTACAAAACTCAAAAGGTCTTCCACCGATTCTCCATTTCTGAAACAAGTGTTTTTTTGGCCACTTATAATTTCTAAGACTAGTACTCCAAAGCTAAAAACATCTGACTTCACGGAAAATTGCCCGTGCATTGCATACTCTGGTGCCATGTATCCACTGCGAAACAAAAACAAGAATTACGTCAACATATATAACATTGCATATATAGTAGTCCAAACAGTGGGATCAGCAAAACTAAATTGCTGTCAAAACAGGGAACTACTTGATGTTGAAAGTCAGAACTACATGTTTCACTAATGATCTTGGACATTTTCTCAAGGAAGTCGAAAGCATTGTGCAGCAATTTATACTACAAATTGGGTTGTTACGTCTTACTGCAATGTGAAGACAACATCTTAGACCATTGATCTATTCTTGGCTGAGCAAACAACAAGTTTTGATGAGTTAAGACCTATATCTTGTATTTTGCTACCGCGAGATCATATCTTATAACCTCTTTGAACAATGAAAGTTCATATGCACAAAAGAAGAAGATATTTTTGTTCTATACAAAATCAAATTTAGCTTATTCATTTCCAGAACTCTGTTTTGGCTGAAGATCTAACTTGTTGAAATGAACTTCATTTTAATCATTAGAGATTGCAACTTTGGTAGTGACCAAATTGAGAACAAAACTCTAGGTATATAACCATCATCTTGAATAATACTAAGTTTGTACACTACCAAAGTCCTAGTTCAACAAATTTGAGGTAAACATTCCTAAAGATAGTACAATGTCGAGCAAAATTCATATTGAAAATTCTAATAACAATTCAAAGAAAGATTTTCTTTTGTCTCGAGGCTGCTATATTCTTTGCGAAATTGTTAAATAATCCATCCTAGCAAAATGAAAATAACAGTCTATCCAATGAGAGATGTAAAACTTACTAGGTCCCAACAATTCTGTTTGTGCTGCCTTGAGTTTCATCCAATTCAAATAGCCTTGCCATGCCAAAATCTGAGATTTTAGGATTCATTTCTGCATCTAGTAGAACATTACTAGCTTTGAGATCACGGTGAATGATCCGAAGCCTAGAATCCTCATGAAGATAAAGAATTCCCTTAGCAATGCCTCCTATGATTTTGGATCGTCTTTCCCAATTCAATTGCCTACGTTTAACTGAATCTGCAAACAAGATGAAGAATATAAAACATTTTTAATTCTAAGTCACTTAAAAGCTACTACAGGCAACTGCTCATTATAAGTGCAATTAGTTCTATGGTAAATAAGGCAGACAACCAGACAAAATATCAAATTACATTGACAGAATAACGTTTGTATATAAGTTAAATTCATAACTTATTGATGCTCAAGCTCAATACTTGATAAAAAGTTAAGCAGTATATACCAAATAAGAAGTGGTCAAGACTTGCATTGGGAACAAACTCATAGACAAGAAGTCGCTCTGTTCCATCTAGGCAAAATCCCAGCAACCTAACCAAATTCCTGTGTTGAAGCCTGGCAACCAACAAGACCTCATTTTTGAATTCTAGATCACCTTGGCCTGAATCTGCTGATAACCTTTTCACTGCTACTTCTTGTCCATTTTGAAGTTTACCCTAAAATATAATATGAAAACAAATTGACAAATTATGAACTAAAACAATGATATTATAACCCGTACTCTTGTTCCAACTAGGGTGTTTTGAATAAAGGAGTTAACTTATTTATGTCAGTGGAAAAAAAAATTGTACTATAGAAGTTAAAATTATGCAACAATATGTAAGTTAAATTACCTTGTACACAGGACCAAATCCGCCTTGTCCGAGCTTATTAGCATCTGAGAAGTTATCTGTTGCTGCTCTAATTGCCGAAAAATCATATTGCAAAGATTCCGCAATACTAGTATCATCCATAGATGTACCTTTACAAACATAGTAGTAATAGCATACAACAAATTAGTGAAACGTAGTCTTAAGAATTTAACTTTCCTGAATTATTGTTTGTTTATAGTTTACGCTTACTCTGAATTTCGTTCACCAGCTTCCTCTTTCGCTTCCTTATCAAGATGACAGCAATGCAAATAATAAGAATAACAACTGTAACAGTTGACACAACGATAATGATGATTGTTCGTGCTGTTTTGTCACCCTCTCCTATTGGAACTGTTTTATTATCATTTCATACAAAAAGAAAAAAGCTTCAAGTTAGTATAATATCTTCCCATTCCCAATTCACTTGTCTTACTTTCCTTTTAAGAATAACTAAGAAACTATGCATATTACTTATTGAATATCAAAAATACAATTGCTCCCATAATATCCAGCCTTAACTCATGTCAAAGATTTGTGGTTGTGTTGAATTGTGTGCTCTATCTCATCTAAAGACTTTAAGTTGTTATACAAAGTACACTTGTCTTTAGTTGACGTCTTCAACATGACACCTCAAAGTGCGAGCCTGATTCTCTTTTATGAGTCAAGCACAGTAATTCTTCTTGATAGATGGTGACGGAGTGATTTGAATGTACAACCATATTATTGAATTGTGTTACTCATTTAAAAACTTGTACTAAATGACTTATGTCTTCAACAGTCACATCAAAATTGGGATTAGCAAAAGGAAAAATAAAAATGTGTTCACCTGCAGGTGGTGGAGCTTCCAACGCCACATCCTCGAAGAAACGGGAACTTTCATAACGTAAGTTGCACCTAACCCCTATGATTCTTCCACCCCTCTTTCCCAGGCAGGGACATTGAGGCATGGTTCCATAAGCGTCAGTTAAGCAATTGAAGCAACTCTGACGAGATAAATCAGGAGTACACTGCACAAGTGCATATATAGCCTGAAAATCTGGACCTGTCGCATTACCAGTAGCATATTTTTGAAGAGGACCACCCTGTGCAGCACGGTCTCGTAAATTTTCCAATAATTTTCCTAGCTCCTGATTAAATTCCTCGGGTTTTGAGGCATTCGCAGGATTCCAAAGAAAATATCGAACATACAATGCTGGAGTATCTATAATGGATTGATTTGAATATTGTAACATACATCCATCATAGCCACCGAAAACTTCCTTTTGGTTAGGACATAACTGTGCAACCTTTTGAACAACATTATCGACACAAACGCGACAATCGTCTAGCTCCACATCTCCTCTACATAACACAATAACGCTGGCTCTATCGGAGTTTCGGCCTATAGAAGCATTGTAGAAACCATAGTTATCTATTTTTGAGGAAAGGGAAGTGAGGAGTGTGTTTAGATTGTTCTTGTAGGTACTATTCTCAGTATAGTTACCATTCTTACCACATATACCGAATCGTAAATCAGGCAGCTGCGCTACAATATTGAGAACATGTAAATGCAAAAACAGAAAGAGTAACCACTTTTGAATAGCCATGGCTATGTCTGTTTAAGTTACAAGCAAATTTTGATACTAGTAAAATTCAGTGCTGAATCTGTATAATAGAACCTAGAACTGGAAGAGCTTGAAAAAAGTTTTTAGAGATAACGTATTGACCGTGGTGCAGTGAACTACATTTGTCTTGGCAGAAAAAAAGAGTACAATTTCTGACATATTAGTCAAGGAAGAAAAGGACATTGATATTTGAAGGCTAGCTGCAAAATTAACACTCGGTTGGATTGGATTCATAAAATTATTAATAATCTTAAATGTGCTGTAACATTTATCTTATATAATAAAAGTATGGTTGTTAAAGTATAAAATGAAATTATTTTTAGATACAAAATATAAGAAAATATCAAATTTCTTTTAAAAAAACTAATTAATGTAGTTCTTTTGATATAATGTCACGTACAATTGAATTAATAAGGAATAGTACGAACATTTGACTTGGTCTTTATCTTTAGGTTGAATAATTGACTTTTAAGGCTGCATTTGTGAATATTTTTGAAAAATATCTTTTCTAGAGAAATAAGTTAAAGGAAAATGACTTTTCCTATTAAGGTAAGAAAAAAATCAAGCGGTACTTTATATAGGTTGTATCATTTTCACCCTTCAACATACATCATATTTACCTTGTCTTTGATATTCAATAGCATCTATCTGCCCACCACACCGTCCTTACATCACATATCATTTGTTCAAAATTATAAATAAATATTTTTAAAATAATATTTTTAACTTATACACCAAACACAAAATAATAGAAAAACTCATTTATTTTTTTAAATAATATTTCCGCACAAAATAGTTTCATTCATACCAAACATACCCTAGATCGATTAATGGAATTTCTACGACTCTAATTTATGGTAGTGATGTGACATGAGTGGATAATAACAAGCCATCAAGGTGGGAAAATAATGACCGCTTCTTGTCATACTATATTACCAAAGAGGGAGTAACTATATTCTTCGGTCTTCTAGGTGAAGTTGAAAGTTACTCCCTCCGTATTTGTAGCGGGTCGAATTAAATGGGGCGAGCCATTAAATAATTTAAATGGATATATATTTAGTTCTTAAAATTTTGGTTAAAAATTAAAATTTCATGTCAGCAAATTTTAATAAAAAAAATAATTAATGTTGAGTGACTTTATGTGCAAATAAGTTATAATTGAGTGATTTTTGAGTTGAAAATGAAAGTTAAATGACTTTCTGTTAATTTTTTTTTTATAGGTGACTGTAGGGGTATTCATGGTTTGGATAAAAACGGATCCAAACCGAAAAACCAAACCAAACCGATTAAATGAACCGATTTAATTTGGGTTTTGGTTTGGTTTGGTTTTAGATTGTTAAAAACCGATAGTATTTGGTTTGGTTATGGTTTTGTTCGAAAAAAATTGAAGAAATACTGAACCGAACCAACAAGTTATATACATAAATTTTATTATTATACATACATAATATATTATATTCATAAACAATTTTAAAGAATTTATATATGTTTCATCAAAATTTATTTATAATTTACTTATGAAAGAAAAAATATCCAAGGTGAAAACATTTTTCTTATTGGTTCCATGTATATGAGTGTCTATGAAAATTCATTGTGAGACTGAAAATGTCATTGTCTCTTCCTTCTATGCCAAAATAGTGAATTTTGAAGTTTTATTCAGTAAATTCAATGATCCAAAGTTCTGTAATGCCAGTC
>JAJOOH010006839.1:0-44955 GCA_029582605.1 Solanum gracilifrons | reverse complement strand
ATATATTGCATTCATGATTTATCTTCCACCAATTGAAACTTATTTTTGTAAGTCTAAATGACGGTTATGCGGGTCGTAGCCATTGTATCCAAATTATTTATTGGGGGTACCCTGACGAAGTGAGTTGGCCACTGGATGGTCAACAGTTGTTAACTTCCCCCAATCCGAGTAGTCCACTTGGGTCACCGGCCACTTTCAAATAAAGTCCACTCTTGATCACCTGGTTTAAGAACATTCATAGTCTCAGTCTTATCTCTATTCAAGTCACAATTTGTTGGAACTACATTTGACATGATTCTTACTTCAACGGGATACATAGGTGTCATAATGGGTCGGTCATGTTCCACATAAGATTTTCATTATTTCAAAATGGAAACTAGGACAAAAAATTTTGAGGTCTCCAAGAATTTCACAAACCTTGTCGTTACTTACGTACATTTGAGGTACCATTTGAATCCATAAGAATTACCTCGAAGTCAATCTCACTTGAATTGTGAGAAATTTTTATGCAACACCATTGTTGGCGCTAACTAAAGTCATAACATGTTTCATTGTTCAAGAAAATAAAAATGGATTGACACCCACTTTTCAATGTTTGTCCAAAGTAATTTTGTGGACCGTTTCATTGTTAAAATTGTATTTTTAGATTGTCATACCCTTCAAAATGGCATCTTTTAAAATTTAGGTCGTCATACCTTTCGAAATGACATTTTTTAAAGGGAAAACAACGTTTTTAGTCCCTGTGTTATTGCGTATTGCACTTTTAGTCCCTGTGATATTTGATTGTGCACATTTAACCTTGAATTAACTAAATTGAGTGATTTTGATCTCACTACTAGGAAACGTACACTTTATTAACATGTCACTTATTAACAG
The DNA here is from genome assembly GCA_029582605.1 of Solanum gracilifrons. NCBI lineage: Eukaryota > Viridiplantae > Streptophyta > Magnoliopsida > Solanales > Solanaceae > Solanum > Solanum gracilifrons. The sequence goes on along the minus strand of JAJOOH010006839.1, from coordinate 44,079 downwards.
AAAAGGCAATTCTGGTACTATTAGCTAAAATACTTAACAAAAACCCAATTGTACAAAAATTTAGAAGTATTTCTGTCTCATCCTTGCCTCATAACCATCTGTTTTCTTCCTCTCTTCTTCCATTTTGATGCAAATTAACGGGTTGATCCATGAATAATTGAGAGCCTTCGTATATGTTGGTTCATGATAACTTCTCTTTCGCTGTGTTTTCTCTTGTGTGAGAGCAATTTTAAGACATTTAAAGTTTGCTCACTATACCTGTTGTAAAAGAAAAAGGATGACAATGAAATTGCGTTATAAGAGTGGACTACAACTCACACCATGTAAGTACTCTATCTAGTTAATTAGACTATAACTTTGATATTGATTGATGAACATAAACTTTAAATATTGATGTGGCAAATCAAAGCATAAATACATACTAGATGAATATGCATTATAACTTTTAAGAAGTATTCATGTGTTTATATTAATATATCTTGTACTGTTATTACAAGACAAGTTGACAAGTCCTTCTTTAAGGACTTCACTGGTAGAATGACTTGATTATTCAAATTCAACAAAAACTTGAACTTGCAAGACTAGTTACATTTTGTCGTTGGATTTGTATTCTTTTTTTGTATTTTCTGTATTGGTGATATTTTTTATAGTAGCACTAAATATCATATTTTTTCTCATAATAGATGAAGATTCAGAAATGTACACTCTTAAATTGCACTATTTGGGACAGTGGGTGTTCGAGCCGGATATGAACTACGTTGGTGGACAAATAGCCTACTATGACTATTGTGAAGGAGGTGAAAATTCTATCATTCAAATGAGACAGTGTATGAAAAATTTGAAAGTCGATGATAGAAAAGTGAAATTTTGGTTTAAGTTTGGGCCTTATTTTAAAATAAGCTTAAGACTTTTGTCAACTGATATAGATATATATAATCTTATCCACGAAATTCCTGACAGTAAAGAGGTGGATATATTTGTGGAGAACACAGATGAATATCAATGGACCTATGATGTGGTTAATATTGAAGGGGCTCAATTTTAAAGTGAAGAGAGCTTGGTAGATGTTGATATAATAGAGGAAAGTGACGCCACAAGTGAAGAATGTGAGTCATTTCATGACTCTGATTATTACATGGAAGGAGAGATGACATGATTTTTGATAAAATTATAGACTCTACTGCAGAGTGGATTGGTGTTAATGAAAAAATCAGAGATAACCAATTCAAAGAAAAAACTATTGAGTTTGGTGTTGCCTCCGACATGGTTAAGATTCCCAGTGACACTCAAGCAGAAGTTTGTGATGCATCAGATGATGAACTAATGAGTTTGCAAGGAGATTCAGATTATGATAATTCAAAAAAAATAATTGTTTTTAATGCAAGAAGAGATCTGGAGGATCCAAATTTTGAGTTTACACTTAATATGATTTTTAGTAGTAGTAAAGAGTTCAAATGGACAGTGGAAGTGCGTGCTATGATGAAGAAAAATGATATTAAGCTTAAGAAAAATGAAAGTAGGAGGGTGAGGGTATTTTGTAAGGTGTCAAACTACAAATGGTTTATATACGCATCAAAGGCTAATGAAGATGAACCATTCATGATCAAAACAATTAGCCCTGATCATTCATGTGGTAATCAAAGAGAAAATAAAACTATTGACTTTGGATTTTTGGCTAAGAAATATGTAGATGAGTTAAGAATTAATCCAAGTTGGGGTGTGAAAGAATTTCAAGCTCATGTGATGAGGAAGCATAGTTTCACACTCAGTAGACATCCATCTTATTGGGCAAAAAAGAAGGCTTTAGATCTGATCACAGGGACTAAAGAAGAACATTTTATATGTTATGGGACTATTGTGCAGAGTTAAGGAGGAGTAACCCATGGACTACATGTATTTTGAAGTTGGATGATAATCCAAAAATAATGGTCAAAGATAGAAAAAGATTTTTAAGACTTTATGTGTGTTTTGCAGCTTGCAAGCAAGGATTCTTAGCTGGATGTCGACCTATAATAGGGGTTGATGGATGCCATTTGAAAGGCTGCCAAAAGGGAGGGCAACTATTGACTGCAGTAGGCATTGATGCCAATAACAACATGTATCATGTTGCATTCACAATAGTGAAAGGTGAATTGAAGAAAACATGGACCTGGTTTCTTACACTTCTTGACGAGGATCTACGAATCTCACAAAATTCTTTTGCTTGAATTTTCATTTCCGATAAACAAAAAGGTTTAATTCCAGCATCTGATGAGATAATTCTAGATGACGCACATAGATTTTGCGTGAGGCATTTGCATAATAATTTTAAAACTGAAGGTTTCGGAGGACGGACGTTGAAATAATTCCTATGGAAAGCTGCTAGGGCAACTACAAAACTTGAATTTTCCAAGCATATGGAGGAAATGTCAAAGATAGATATAGATGCCTTAAGTGGTTCACGAATGTGCCTCTTATTCACTGGTCAAGAGCTTTTTTCTCTTCATTCACAAAGTGTGACATGTTATTGAATAATATGTGTGAGTCATTTAATAGCGTACTTCTACCTACAAGAGACCAACATATTCTGACGATGCTTGAATCAATAAGGATCTATATGATGTCAAGACTTCAAAAGAATAGAGATAACATGATGAACCATAACCACAAAATTTGCCCACGAATCTTATTGAAGCTAGAGCAAAATAAGGATAAGGTTGTTGAGTGTATTGCCATTAAATCTGATGAATTTCATTACCAAATTGAGGACCTTCATCTAAGATTACTCTCTGTTGATCTTAAGGAGAGGACATGTTCCTGTAGGAGATGGGACTTAACAAGGATACCTTGTAATCATGATATTACAGCTATATGGGTTAAGAAGGATGAACCTGAAAAATATGTTCATGAATGTTACACAATTGAGCAGTATATGAAGAGTTATTATCCATCCATTTTGCCAATTAATAACTCTGAGCAATGGTCTAAGACTGGCGTAGAACCACCACTACCATCCATATATAAATCTTAGCCAGGTAGACCAAGAAAACTAAGAAAGAGAGGAAATGATGAGACAACTCAAAAAGAATCAGATTAAGAATGTCCTATTCTTACAAAAAACAATCAATCTGAAGTTCAACAACAACAAGTTCACCAGGAAGTCAGCAAAGAAGGTTCATCTACACTTAATAATGAAACAGAAGTAAGTTTTCAAAACGAGTTGATTCCCTTTAATATTTATTAAGAATAACAATACTAAAAATGTTATTTTGATATAGGTTTCAAGCACTCTTACTGAGAACATGGCATCTATACAATCCAATTCCTCATTTGTGACTAAACAAATTGTAATTACCTTCCATGTTGTCTATTCATGCTGTTTGTATTGAACTTTACTAACTTAGCTTCTTCTTTTTTTTATGTATTGTAGGCCAGACAACTTAACCAGCCAAGGGCACAACCTCAAATCCCCCCTGAGGAATTCTGCATTCATTTTAGAAGAAATTAATGAGCATTCTAGAGAAGGTACAAGGCCACATCTCATCCAGAGAATGGGAAAACAATACGTCCTATTGTCAAGCTTACAAGAGGCGCTTTCTCAAACTAGCAAGAGAGTTGGAAATGGAGCATATGCTAAGAAGAAAAATGTTCCTTAGATTTTTTTCTTACCTACTAACTTTGAAGTTGTTTATACTTCAGTGACATGCTTTTGTTTCCTCTTAAAACTACCTGCTACTTAAACAATTTGATTATGTTCTTGATTTGAACTTTTTGCATATGACTATAGTAAGATCACATGCATCAATCCACTGTTTTTACAACAAAAAGATTGATATGTTTCTACATATCCAAAAAATAATATCGAAAGAGCATCGGAGGGAGAGTCGCAGCATAAAACTCAGTGCTTCTATCTCCTAATTTATTTTCCCGCATCTACACACCATTCAAGATGATGAAAAACATATATAATAATCTTACATCAAACCATCCAAATAAGTTAAGATCTAGAATCAGTTTATTCACTATCACACTTTACAAGTCAAATACACAATATCAACACTTTGAAATGCATATTGTCTCTTCACAATCAAGATAAATAATTTCACTCGAGCACTACAAAAACAATGCAAACTTCACAATTAACTATATTTTACTGATTATTAGTGAGATAGGACATTTAAATGTTGATAACTATTAGTCTCAACATTAATGAATTTGTAATACTACAAAGCAAAAAAATACTTTCGCAAACGACAAGGAGCCTGGCGAAATTCGAGAGGTAAATCAATTCTTGGACCCGCAGGCTCATACCTTCCATTTCTACCACCTTCAAAAGGAGTCACTACAATTTTGAAAGGGGTACAAATATATTTAGGCGAAAGAAAGAGTGAATTTCCAAAAAGTAATTCATCACATCCACACTCATCACACCCACTAAACTAGAGTTGTCATCATGCACACATCATTTATACTTTAGAAGAGAATAAAATCTTCAAATATGTAAGTATATTACCTGAATTTGAAAGCTTAAGCAAAAAATAGTGAAAATGCAGAGTTGAAGAACCAAAATAGCTTGAACGAATCAGTAAAGCAAGATAAAAAAAACTTGGCTCCTATCTCGAGTTGAAAAGGAACCGAAAAGAAAACTAAAAAATTGATTCAATTGAAACAAAAATCACTCCAATATGAGCTCCACCATTTATTTTCCTTTAGTATTGAATCAAATTTTTGGGTGCTCTACATTTGATTTCTAAGAGAGAGAAAGAGATAAAGAAAAGACAAAAAAACACACTTTCAGATGTACTGTCATGTGATTCTAAGAGAGAGAGAAAGAGATAAACAATTAAAAATGAAGGAGAAAGTTAAAGTAAATGCAATGTATGCTATGGTAGTTTGCTAGCACGTGAATCTAGAGTAAATTTAAATGATAAAAAATTATTTTACTATACAATAAATAAAGTAGAATAGATAATACCAGAATTGCCCTTTTTGTTAATAAGTGATATGTTAACAAAGTTAGCGTTTTTTAGTAATTTGATCAAAATCGCTGAATTTAGTTAATTCAAGGTTAAATGTGCACAGTCAAATATCATAGGGACTAAAAGTGGAATTAGGCAATAACACAGGGACTAAAAATGCCGTTTTTCCTTTTTTAAATTTTAATTTATTATCTCAAATAAAATGATGCTTTATAAAATTGGTTTGTCATTCCATTCAAAATAACACCTTTTGATTTGTTATTCTATTTAAATTGATATTTTTCTTAGAATTCAAGATGTTAATATGTTCGAAATGTTGCATTAGTTCATTACCTTGTTCACTGTTCATATACGATCAAGTTTACATAGTTTATGTTACATTTGTTACTAACATTGTTATTGTAGATTTTGTGGTGCACCATTCATGTTAGGTTCAATTTAGGTCGTCTATCTTTAAAGAGACACGTTGGGTTGTCACCTCCCTTCAAGTGACAGATTAAGTTCAATATTGGGTCGTTGGCCTTTCAAGAGACATGTTGGGTTGTCACCTCCCTTCAAGTGACATGTTATATTCAAGATTGTTCGTCTGATTTTCAATAGACACGTTGGATTGTCACCTGGTTCAAAGTGATATGTTATATTCAAATTAGGTTGTCTGCCTTTCCAGAGACACGTTGGGATGTCACATCCCTTCAAGTGAGACATTAAGTTCAAGATTGGGTTGTCATCTCCCGTCAAATGGCATGTTATTTTCAAATTGGTCGTCACATCCGTCCAAGTAACATATTAAGTTCAAGATTGGGTTGTCATCTCCCTTCAAATGACGTGTTAAGTTCAAATTGGATCGTCCGCCTTTCAAAGAGACACGTTAGGTTGTCACATCCCTTCAAGTGACATATTAAGTTTAAGATTGGGTTGTCATCTTCCTTCAAGTGACATGTTAAGTTCAAATTGGATCATCCGCCTTTCAAAGAGACACGTTAGGTTGTCACATCCTTCAAATGACATGTTAAGTTAAAATTGACCATCTTCCATTCAATAGACACGTTGGGTTGTCACATTGTTTCAAGTGACATGTTATATTCAAGTTGGGTTGTCACGTCCTTTCAAGTGACTTATCATATTCAAGTTGGGTTGTCACGTCCTTTCAAGTGACTTATTATATTCAAGTTGGGTCGTCCGCCATTCAAGAGACATGTTGGGTTGTCATCTCCCTTCAAGTGACATGTTAAACTCAATTTGGATCATCTCCCTTTCAAAAGACACGTTGTGTTGTCACCTAGTTCAAAGTGACATGTTATTTCAAATTGGATTATCACTTCATTCAAAGTGATGTATCACATTCAAATTGGGCAGTGTTCCTTTCAAGAGCCACGTTAGATTGTCACATCGTCCAAAGTGACATGTTATATTCAAGTTGGGTCGTTTGCCTTTCAAGAGACAAGTTAAGCCGTCACATTGTTCAAAGTGACATGTTATTTGCTTCGTCTTTCTTTTAAAGAGGTACACAACTTTCAGTGTGCAATTTTGGAAGTAATATCGAAGTTATGTGAATGTTTTCGGTTTATGATCAATTGCTGCCTTTTGTTTATTATTTTCATCCCCATTGACATACATTAAGTATTGTTCAAAAGCTCTACTAACGTCTCATATTTTGTTCAAAGTTTATCAAATCAAATTATGGTTCGTCAACTTTGTTTGACCAGGAAATCGATCCTAATCAAACAGAGGGGCCAGTTGTTGATGCCAAATTTTGGTGTGATATTTTTCAACGTTAATACTTTTAAATATTTTGTTCATTAAATAGTTCAAAATACATGTGTTGCAATTTTAATGCAATTTATCGATAATTATCTTTATTTTTATCAAATTTTAGGTTTTTTATCGTTTAATTTTGTTTACATTGTTTTGGTCACAATTGATTGGATATGTTCAAGATATTTGTTCCGTTTGATTAAATCACCATTTTTTTGTTAAATTGCATTTTTACATGTCATTCATATTATTCGTTACATTTGTTAATATTCATTTTATTCTCTACTTTTATTAATATTCATTTTGCTATTTTTTAGCACAGTCTAGAAATATATCGAAATCAGATAAGATTTGCATACACAAATGTTTTATTAACCAGTGGTTTTTGCCCAAAGTTCTAAGATCGTGGTATTGTACTAAGGTAGTTCTCAATTTTCTATTTAAGGAATTATTTGGTAACAAAGTTAAGGGGTGGAGGATAAAATATTTTAGATTAGGGTTGAGATTTTCGGATTGTTTATTCACAAAATTTACACTATTCATTACTTTTCTGTCAAGCCGCCGAAGTTCCAACCAATGAAGGCAACCACCACCACGATGCCATGGCTTATCCTTCTCTCACCCATCACTGCTCTAACCCTTTCCCATTTTTTTCCCGGTTAAACAACAAACCAAACCACCGCAAACCCACCACCAAAAGATCCCCCCCCCCCCCCCCATTTCTTTTTCTTCCATGTTGTTACCTGCAACTTGTTGATCAACAAAAAACATCCATTAACCACCACAACCTAAAACATTCACCTCCGGCCATCCCACCGCCAGATCACCACTAAAACAGCCTTCCCAACCTCCGACAACCACCACCAACCCCTATTTCTAACTATTCTCCCTTTTTTCCAGCCACCAACACCATCATCAACTCCGGCAAATAGCCAAAACCCCACTTGAAACCACCGACAACAATAACTTAAAGCTCGTAGTCACCACTGCTTTCCTTCCCCTTTCCCCATTTTTTATTTCTATTTGTTATTTAGGATGGGCTAGCGAGTTCAAAGCTCCAGCCATGAGCGCCACTAGTGGAACAACAAACAACAATCATCAGCTCTTGAAGTTCGACATAAACCAACAACGAGCTCTAAGCTCCATTTCCAGTAAACCCAACTCAAATCCAAAACCACACCAACAAATTTGAATCAAACACAACCAGAACCACCCTTCACTCTCTTCCTCGCCCAATCAGAACAAATACCAAGCTCCAAAGGTAACACAAATCTATCCTCCCTTTCTTTTCTCTATTTGAAGTTATTTATTTATTCTTTGATTTTACTTTTTGCTTACAGATCTACTTTGTCTCTCTCACACCCCAAACTCATGGGGAGCAACTAGCTCCTAATGCCAAAACTCAGGCCCGAGCCGACCCTGCTGAGCCATTTGCTACTAGCACATGGCAGCCACACGCAATAAAGAAATCAAATAAGTATATCTCGGCTTAAAACTAAGCCATCGGCCGGCAAGGCCCCTGCCAACTGATCTATAAAAGAAACAGCTACTCCCAGGAGATCATATAAATAAATAGACAACTAGCACAGAAGTCCTGATTGGGCCGTCGAGGCCACCATGATATCTATACCAAAACTAAAACCAGGTATATATCAATACAATACATCAAACAGCTCACAATCTTCAACAAACCAACCCCATAGGCCAGTATGGCCATAACGTAGCTATACACCTCACACACTAGTTTGCAAGCCTCTAAGAGTAGTAATGATTAGCGTGACAGGTCCCCAGCCTACCCATAAAGCTATATGCAACAAAAGGTAACAAACCTCCCAACTCTGGCAGCTCCGGAGGAAAAGGGCTAGCCAACCGGATAAAAGTCAATCCTGCTGCTGAGGAGGTCTACTCAGTCGTCTGTCAGGACCTGCATGCATGAATGCAGCGCCCCCAGGCAATGGGGCGTCAGTACAAAATAATGTACAGAGTATGAAAGACAATAGTCTATGATGAGGTATCCTGATATACTGGAATAATCTGATAAATAAATCAAGGATAAGATAAGTGTACTGACATGCTCCTAAATCTAAACTTATCAAAAATAATAAAACAAACAACCTAACCAAGCCCCCATAAGCTCGGCAGGTACAAACATCACATAAGACCACCTACTCAGGCCCCCATAAGCCCGAAAGGTGCCAATCAGCCTATATACCCCTACCAGTAGTCCCCTAGCCCCGTAGGCAATCACATAGCCCTCTTAGGTATTAATATAGCCCCGTAGGCAGCACATAGCTCTCTTAGGCATCAACGTAGCTTATAGACAATTTATAGCCCTCTTAGGCAATAACATGGCCCTGTAGGAAGCACATAGCCTTCTTAGGCGTCAATATAGCCCTGTAGGCAACTCATAGCCCTTCTAGGCACAATATAGTCCTATTAGACAACATCATTGCTCCCCATAGGCAGTTCATAGCTCAACAGCTAACCACAATAGCCCCAAGGGCAACAACAAACAATTAACTAGGCTGAAGGCGAGCAATTTAGCTATAAACAATATATATATGAATAATCTCCAAGTCGTTCTTAACTTAGGGTCTTTCTTAACAGATCGTGAGTCCCTAAAATGAGGGGCTATAACCACACAATCAGCCAACCATTCACAAATACATCTACAAACTCACCAACTTTAACTACATCTAAGGAAACATGTCGATAAAGGGAATAACCTTAACATACCTTTCCAATGATCGCTCGAAAGACCATAGTTCCTTCACGAAAGTTGTTCCTTATATCCTAAGCTTCGCAAACACTATATATACACAGCTGGTACGCACCTATAAATAGTTTATAATTAATCTTATATCGGCAGATTTGCCATATTGCCCCAACTTGTCGAAACGTCCGTAGAAATTCATAAAAACAATCATAAAAGACTCCCGAGATAATTACCTTAGTTAACCAAGTTAAAACCTTGAAGAAACACCAATAATTACAAATTTATATCTTCAAAAACCAGCTCCAAACGCAGCAAATAGAAGGGAAAAACGATTGCCACGTGTAGGGATTACGTTTCTAGGCACGGGGGCAATGTTTAATGGTAGAAATCGTCAAAACTAACCTTCATTATGCTAGTACTTCATAGAAACCCTCTCCTAAGCTTTCTCTCTGGTTTTAGAACTGAAATGAACTGTTTCCATAGCTAAAAACGTTAAATAGCCGACATACCATATTTCTTTACCTGACCCGAATTCTGCCCTGGCAGTCCCTAGTAAAACCCTTATAACTTTTTACTCGGATGTCCATTTGATACGGGGTTTTATGCGTTACAAATTAGACTCGTAGGCCTTCTATTTAGTGGGTAATAGGCCTTCTAACTCTTTATATATTGGGAGAAAACATCCAATACATTTGACCCAAATTTCAAAGAAATTTTTAAAAAGGAACTTATGATAACTTTCGCCAACTTTTATTTTGCCACTTACTTAACTTCAAAACTTGAGATAAAACCTTTGAACACTTAAAATATGACATACCACATCCTTTTTCATTTATTACTCACCCTCTTTTTCTTTCCACGAAGGTACGAGTTAATTTAGACGTTTTGAAAAAGTCGGGGTGTTACAGTCTCTTCATATATATAATTGTAGTGGTGATTTGCTATTAATTTTTTTATCTTCGATGATAGTGTCTCTATTTTTTCTCTCTAATCATGATTATTTATTGTTATTTGTGTTTAGGTTTAATTATTTTAATTGTTTGTCAAAGACCTATGATAAAAAAAATTAATTTGAATATATTCCATTAACAATTTAGTTTATTGTCATTTGTTTACTATTGAAATGTTGTTCTTAATTTGGATTGATGATTTATATTGTTAAATTTAACCAAGAATTCATTAAGTTTTGTTTGATATTATTTTCTTAAATTTAATTTAATTTTTTTTTGCTTTATGTTGTATTGCTTAAGTGATTACTCCATTATAGTTAAAGTTTATCAATGAAAAAATCTCTCCGTCGATTTTCAAGGTCTCTCCATTTCAAAAGACGGAAATTTAGTTTTGGTTCATATGTATTATATGTTAAAATTGACCGATGAAGAAATTACCGTCGATTTCCAAGCCTTCTCATGTTGATAAGATGATTTTTTTCAAAGTTATTATTTGATTCATTTATTTTTTCATATTTATTTATTACGAACACTTTTACTAAGTGCATTTACAGGTATCCATAGTTTCTATCTAAGGAAGCTATTCGAATGGAGTTTGAATGAAGTTTTTGATTCATTATTGTGTATATTATTGACGTTAGGCAAACCTTAGGTCATTTATTATATTATTGTTTTATTTTCTTATTTATGTATATCACATGTTTATTATACTTGTATATTATTTTTATCTCCTCGATTTGAAAAAATGAATTGGATCGGGTTCCATAGTTGTAGAATTTGAAGGATGCCTAATACCTTCCCTTTCAGGATCACTTGAACCCTTACCTAGAATCTATTGGTTTTGTAGATATTTTGTATTAATTAATTGGTTTCCTAGATTTTTCCTAAAATTAGGCGACAACACTCTTAAAATTCATTTATTCTTTAAATTCTTTTAAAATTTAATCAATTACCCATTATTTTTTGTGTGTCACTACGACGTTGCGCCTTAAGGGACTTTCACTGCATTCACTGGTTCCTTGATTTATGAGAGATGGCAGCGTGTTGAGGCTACACGGAGCTACTAGTTCATATTTTTTACCAAAGCTTGTGTGGGGTTGTTGTTGTGACTCGAAGCTCGCTGGTTTGGGGTTTGTTTGCTAGAAAAAGGATAGGGGTTTTGGTGGATGTTTCAGGTGGTGGTCGGAGCTTGAGAGACCTCTTGAAAAGAGTTTTAGGTCCGGGTTTTGGTAGTTTGCTGTCGTAATTGAGCGGTGGTTTAGAGACATTTTGGCTGGTTGATTGGTCGAGCAGTGGGTTGAGCGGTGGTGGTCTAGTCGGGGTTTTGTCGGAAAAGAAGAGTGAACTGATGTGGTTTGTTTGGTGGGGATGTGTGGTGTTTTGGTCATTTGTTGCTAGCTGGTGTGGTTTTGCTGGAGGTGAGGAGAGGAAGGTGGAGGTGGTGAGGTGATGCTAATTTTGCTCCGGTAAGTTTCTTGCAATGTGGGACTAGAGGAAAAAGAATTTATTAAATCAGAAAAATGATAATTTTCACCACCCCTAATTTTGTCACTAAGTAATGCCTTAAATAGGAAATATAAAAATCACTTTTGTACAATACTATGACATCAAAACTACGTGCCAAGACCATTGGTTAATAAATTATCTATGTATGCAATTCTTATTCATATTCAAATGTATTTCTAGATATTGTTAAAAAAATACAAAAATGAATATTAACAAATGCAACGAATAAAATAAATATTAACGAAGGTAATCAATGGTATGTAAAAAATGAAATTTAACAAAAATTAATGATTTAATTAAACTGAAAAACTATTTAAACATATTCAACCAACTGTGACAAAAATAATATAATCAAAATTAATTGATAAAAATCATAAAATTTTGAGAAAAACAATAAAAATAATTATCGATAAATTGCATTAAAATTGCAAAACATGTATTTTGAACTATTTAATGAATAAAATACTTATAAGTAGTAACATACCTTTGATGTTACTTCCAAAATTGCATACTAAAGGTAATGTACCTCTTTGAAAGGAAGACGATGAGAATAATGTGTCACTTTGAACGAGGTGAAAACTTAATTTGTCTCTTGAAAGGCAGACGAACCAACCTGAACTTAACGTGTCACTTAGAGGGAGGTGACAACCCGACATGTCTCTTTAAATGGTGGATGACCCAATCTTGAACTTAACGTGCCACTTAGAGGGAGGTGACAACCCATCACAAGATATGATTATGAACCATTCTAAATAATAACTTCAACATCTACTGAATGCACAAGGTGAACTCCCAAACAAGCAAGCCTATGAACTTCACAAACTAACTCCTTCTCATGCTCCTCAATTTGAGCAACATTATTCATAGACAACCTGCATCTGTCACTACATTGGCTTTATCTGGATGGAATAAAGCACTCATGTCATAGTCTTTCAACAACTTAATCCATCTCCTCTAATGAAGATTCAGGTTCTTCTGATTGAACACATTCTAAAGACTCTAATGATCTGTAAACACGTCCGTATGAACATTATAAAGATTGTGCCTCTAAATCTTCAAGGCAAATACTAGTCGGGTAGTTCTTCTCATGAAATTGTGGTAGCATAAGCTATGACCTTACCATGTTGCATCAACAGACAACCAAGGCCAATTCTAGAAGCACAATAAACCACAAACACATGTGAACCCTTTGGCAGAGTCAAAATTAGAGCTGAAGTGATTCTTATCTTCAACTCTCAAAAACTTTTCTCGCAAGCTTAGGACCACTAAAATTTGACATTTTTATGAGCCAGTCTAGACATAAGAGAAGCAATAGAGGAAAAGCTTTCCAAAAATTGTTTGTAGTAACAACTTAAACCTAAGAAACCCTTAATATCTAAAGGAAAAATGGGTCTAGGCTAGTTTCTGACTACTTCAGTATTTTAAGAATCAACCTCAATGCCTTCTCCAAAGACTATATACAAGGAACTCTACTGAATTCAACCAAAACTTACATTTTATGAACTAAGCAAACAACTTACGGTCATTGAGAGTTTGTAAGACAATCCTCGATGGCCTACATGCTCATACTCACTCTGAGAATAGATAAGGAAGTCATCTACAAAGACAATGGCAAAACATATCCAAATATTGTTTGAAAACTCTTCTCGTCAGGTTCATAAAAGCTCCAAGAGCATTGGTTAGTCCAAAAGGCATAAAAATGAACTCATAGTGACCATACCTAGGCTTGAAGGTTGTCTTTAGAATGACACATCCTCTAACTCTGAGTTGATGATAGCTTAATATGAGGTCTATCTTTGAAAAGACACTAGCACCCTGAAGCGGGTCGAACAAGTCATAAATCCTAGGAATGGGTACTAATAACACTCAATTACAATCCCAAAATAAAAATGTAGGTGGTCGTATGCAAAATAATACCCAACTTATGAGGTCGGGATCGAATCCCACAAGAAACAATGTAGGGGTGATTGAACACATAAAGAATTCTAAGCCACTAATTTGAATCCAATAATTGATATTAGCATTTTTTTGGGAGTTTTTGAATAAGGGACAAACACTAAAACTAAGATAACAAAAATAGATTGGTCAAAGACCTTTTCGTCTTGGGGGATAACAAATAGGTTCAAAAATAAGGATTCAATTCATGCTTAAATGATCCATCACAAATAGTAAAACATCATCAAGATAATAATGGAAAGTCAACTTTGCCTTGGATTCTCAAGTAACCACATGTATCTCCCGATCACAAGCAAGTATGTCTTGATTAATTCTGCCGAACTTAGAAAATTTAACAAATTAACCAATCCAGTATGGCAACACTAGAAATTTCCTATCTCTGACACAAATCCATGAGATGAGGGTTAGACCTAAATCTAGACTCTCTTGAGCTCTAGTCTTTAGGCATTTGTCAAATCGTGCTAATCAATGTTTCCTACACTCAATCCTCTTTCTCAAGATAGATCAAGATAAATAGGCAAGTCTTTGTCTTTATCACTCCCTTGGAATTTAATTAAAGCATGCGATCAATTAGAGAATAAAAGAACCATATCATAAACAAGATAGCATTCAATTAATTGTAAAAGCGCAAAGTAAAAATCAAAACCATAATGTCTAAATCTGAAAATCAAATACTACAACTATGAATATTCAATGCAAAACCAAGAGTTGAAGAAAGATATTAAGATTTACATATTTAACCTCACAACCTTCACTATTCAAGTTGAGTGGTGGCTCTCTCCTCTAAATTAGGGTTTTTGTCCCAAAAATTGGTCTAAGATATTCTCTGGTCTCTGTATCCTTTTTTCCAAGGGTGCCTTTTATTTGGATTAGGTTTTCCAAAAGTGTTAAAAGACATCTTTGGGATTCATTATAACTCGCCAGGTGCAGGATCGGTCATTAGTCGTTGGTGCGACCTTCGCTATGGTGACTTATTCTTCGGCATATGCGAGGTTCCACTATTCATTATCAATCGTAGGAGTGATGCCTCTTTTACCGGTGTAGGATCGCAGATGCAGACCCTCTTTCACAAGTGCGAAGAACCTTGCAAATCGCTCATATCAACACTTCTCTTTTTAGCTCCTATTAGCTCCTTTTTTGCTCCTTTCCTCGTCAATCCTTCTTTTATAGATTTTCACCTGAAATACACAAAAAGCACACATAAGTAGCTTTTTTTTTATGATTAGAAGACACAAAATCACAAGAAAAAGGCTAGTGGTAAGTTCGTACTTATTCTTGATTATGCCTTCATCAGCTGGCGGTAATCAATACACATTCTGGGAGAACCATCTTTCTTATACACAAAGAGATTTGGAGTACCCTATGAATTAATGTGGGGTCTGATGAAACATATATCTGAAATATCCTTTTATTGATCCTTCAACTCTTTAAGCTCAACTAGAGCCATCTTGTAAGGAGAAATTGAGATCAGTTGGGTATCTGAAGTTTTATTCTAAAGTCAATTTTCCTTTCAAGAGGTACTCGTAGAAGATCTTCAGGGAACACTTCTGGAAACTCATTCACCATCAGAACTGAGTGCAAGGTTGGGGTTTCACATCTAGAATCCTTAACCCGGACTAGATGATAAATGCAATATCATATTTTTAGACTTAAGGTAAGATACAAACCAACCTATGGGTGCTAAAGTACTACCATTCCACTCTATGAATGGTTTATTGAGAAACTGGAATTAAACAACTCTGGTTCTACAGTTGACTAAGGCATAACAAGAGTGTAACTAGTCCATGCCAAGTATGATATCAAAACTATGCATGTCTAACTCTATTAGATCAACTGTGGTGACTTTCTAAAAAACTGAGACTAGGCAATTTTTGTATACCCATTTAGCTAAGACTAACTCACCAACAAATTAGAGACTAAGAAGAGTTATGATAATATTTCGAGACTGACACCAAAATTTATTGTAATATAAAGAGTAACAAAAGAAAGTGTAGCTCCTAGAACTAATAATGCATAAACATCAAGCTGAAAAATATACAACATACCAATGAATACATCAGGGGAATCTTCATAATCATGTCAAGTCTGCAAAGCATAAAACCTATTTTGGCGTTGTCCTCCACCGGCACTAGAAGAGGTACCCTACTAGTTAGGCGACCTACAAGGGATGTTGAAAAGTTAGACAGAGTCTTTTGGCGAATGTCCCTGCCCTTCTTTGCGGCCATGTGCATTCCCTCCATATGTGACCTGACTTGCCACACCCAAAGCAACCACCACTGCCAGCCACACATTCCTCTAAGTTCTTCTTACTACATTTCTTACGAACAAAAAAGTGCAACCACTAGCTATGTTGTCATGAGACTTAGAGCCTAGTGCCCTGTCACTATTCTAATTTCTTAATTTGGGTTCTGGGGAACAAGTAGAGGATGTCAAAGGACCTGAAAACTTCTGAAGAAACTAAGAGTGATTGCCACTGCTAGATTTTTGCTGAGAGTAATCCCCACTGCTTGTTCTAGCCCTTTTACTCTCCCACTCATTTCCCTTAACATTTTCTTCCTCAATATAGTGAGCATGCGTCATAAATATGGGGATTTCCATCTCCTTAATCAACATAATAGTCCTACATTCATTGAGCATAGTCTTAGAAACACTAGATATAAACTTACTTATACGTGGCCTAGAATCGGCCACCATCGATGGAGCATATTTGGAGAAATGGGTGATTTTTAAAGAATACTCTTTCACTGTCATGTTACCATGTTTTAGATTGATAAATTCTTGAAATTTGTCTTCCCTTAACTCAAGTATAAAAGAATCAGTCCATTGGGCCTGTATCGAAAACCCTACCATCCTTCCATTGCTTTTACCAAATCTGAGTCACTCCTGGTAAGCGACTAAGTGTGCACTCTTTACTCGACTGGACCCCATAATTTGTGCGGTTTTTTGAATGTCATCATTGAACTTTTACAGATCTTCTTCTACATTAGAACCATAAAACTTTGAAGGATTCATCTGTGTTAAATCCCACACTCTTGCCACTACCGTACTCCAATTTGGATCAATCGAAGCAGCAACTTGCTGGTTGAACTGAGTGGCCATAGCTTTAGCTAGCACCTAGAAAGCAACCTTGAACTCAGCATGAGACACTTGTTCGTTTAGAGGGTCTACTAGAGCTGGTGGTGCTTGTAGGTTTCTATCTTTGTTCCTCATGAAATAAACTATGTTAGGAGGCATGATTTTTTAAACGCGTAGAGAACCTATTAGAATAGAATGAGGTTAAATAGAGTTAAACTCGATCACATGATTGAGAACATGAAAGAAGGAAAGTATTTCCTAAAACATTTCATAGCCTCTCATGTATAAATGTGGCGCGCTTCATACCCATGAACAAGGCTCTACTTACTGGCGACGTTTAGACACTCTAGGACACTTTAAACACGATGCTCTGACACCAAGTTTGTCACGACCCAAGACTATCCCTAGTCGTAACACGGTGCTTAGAGCCACAAGTGGCCCAAGGCTAACCCATGGTCTGACATGACACTAAGTAGGCGTTCGGTCATGCGATACTATATCACAATATGAAATCGTGAGATGAAATCAGTGTTTGGACACACAATTTCACATTAATTCCAACTCATGATTTCATATCATGAGATGGAATCTCATTTTCTCCACAAAAAAAAATGATTTGAGAATTCCATATTATGATTTGGAATATTTTAAATACAAAATTGACCCACAAGTTTATGCAACCCCACATTTATGTCTACTAGCCATTTATTTCATATGTAAATAAATTTTATAATCATATCATTAATTTTTAAATTTTATGTAATATCCCGTAACTTAAAATACATTTGCGACTCGTAAACACCAATGCATAGATGTGATATCGGGGGAGGTATATCATTGAAAATGGTTAAGAATACCATGTAACCTTTATATTTAGTCATTTGAAGGGTTAAACAAAAGTTTTAGGTCAAAGAGATCATTAAAGAAAAGATTAAAGTTTAAAGGTTCATTGTGGAGGAATACTACAAATGATCTCATTTCTCATCTGTTTTTGAACGAGCATATCTCCTAATATATAATGAGTTATAAGTCCTACAACCTATCCAATTGAAGCTATTTGAGTCTAGTTTCCATCAAAACAAACTGCTCGTTAAAACGATATCGGAGTTAAAAGTTGTGTTCATTCTACGACAGATTCGCTCTCTGCCCAATCACTGCGGGACATGTGGCACTTTAGAGAAAGTCGGCCAAACTTGTTGTTTTTATATTAGAAGTTTGGGATACTTTCTCATATACTCAAGAACGTGTAAGGACTGGTTTCAAGTTATTTCTTCAAGTTTTTCTCATCTTCAATCCACCAAAGCTAAAGGTAAGTTGGTTTCTTCAAGAATCAAGTGTCTTACTCTCCATAGACCTATAGATATACTTAGCTAAATGTTTTCTTGAAGGAAAAAGTATTTTTCTTGGAGAATAAAGAAGGGAATGGGCTGTTTTTCTTTGATATATAGGTATGAATCCTCTTCTATCTTCATAAATAGTATTCCAAGGATGCTTTAAGTATAATTTGCGGGTAGGACTCACGGGACAGTGATAGGAAGCCGTGAGTCCATGTTTTACCCATTGTATTTGATGTTTTGGTGATGAGGGAGTTTGTAGAAGGTTGTGTTGGCTGTTGTTTTCACCAAATGAGGGGTCAATCGTATTGTATTGGGGAAGTAAGCTGGTTATATTAAAATGGAAGACAAGGTATATAGAACGCGACTATTATAGTTCTTGAAAGTTTGTCGCTCACCAAGTGTTTGATGAAATTCCTAAGTCGCTAAGAATATGTTGTAGCTGGTTATATGAGCTCATATTATTTTAATTTATGACATTAGTTCTCTACCAACTTAAACTATGAGCTTATAAAGGAATTTGACATTGTTAACAAGGAACCGGTGGGATGGTGATCGGAGGCCATGAGTTTTACTTTTATGTTAAGTGTGGATGATTAAGGAGGCTGGTTCTTTATGGTTAAAGGATGAGGATTAATACTAAACATGTAAATAAGTCATAAGACTACTTGGAAAGTAGAGAAAAAGAAGGGTGTGGTGATACACCACTCATCTATGGTAATTGTTGAGATTGTCGCTCGCGAACCATTATTGTGTTTTAGGCATTGTTGTGACTCTTGATTAGTTTTTTATACTATCCTTTTATGATTTTATGTTATAGATAAAGTTTTCAGCAAAGGAGTTTGACGACGTAAGATAGTAAGTCTCGAGTTAAGGTATGTAAAGCTAAAACCTCTTTTGCCATTAAGGCACGACCTAAACTCGCATGTTCTTTCGATAAATGTCACTATAGATTCTATGATACTTGAAATAAAGTTATCCTATATTATAAACCCTCTCATGTTGAGTCCTAAACCTATAGAGTTATAGTACTCTTCAAGGAAACAATATGTTTCACACAACTACATTTATCTACAGTTGAAACTCTTATAAGTTAGCGGTGTACATGTTGCATAAATTTAAAGAAAGCAACCAGCCACAGACTTTTCGTAAGTGCATAGGTCACAAGATATATGATTCTCAAGCTAGAGAATGTAATCACGAATTGTATCACGTATAAATAATTGCAAGCAGTTGAGATTATAGACTACTCTGCAGCGTAGGGTGTGTATATTTAGGGCTACTACGTGTGACGTTACTCTGTGCACAGAATTCAGAAATAGTCAGCTGGAATTTCCCGTCGTGGATTCACCTGACTGATACAGGCATGCGGGCAGACCATACAGGAGCCCTGGGGGGCATACCTTGATAAACCTCGTTACCAGACTATGAGATTTCACGCATGGTCGTGACAGTGGACTACAGATGCCATACGTGGTTCACTAATCGTCGTCAATAGACCATTATGTAATTCCCTGACAGTTAGCTTAACAAAGAGCAAAGAAGCGATATAATGAAGTAAAGATATCACTTAGGCAAATTATAGGGATTATATATATAAATGACTAAGCCATGAAACGTTCGATAAGGACCCTTGAGGTTGGTCACAATTCCAGTTACGAATTATGTCTCCTGCATACACATGCTCAGATTTGCCTATCATGATATTTGATGTCTACTTGTTATTAAGTTTGCTTTACATACCAGTACATGTTTTGTATGTACTGACGTCCCTATTATTTTGGCGTTTCATTTGTATCACTGCACGCTCAGGTACTCAGGACAGCAAGCATTTTCAGTAGACTAGAGACTTCCAGTTTAGCAGTTGGTAAGCTCCACCTCTACATGGAGCTATCAGATATTTAAAGCCTATATTTTGCTACGTATGTACATATATCAGAATGGGTATGTCGGGGTCCTGTCCTGACTAGTTATCAGATTCTCAGAGGCATACTCTTTAGAGGCTTCGTAGACTTAGTCTTGCTTTCATTGTAAAGTAGCCCAACGTGCCCTTTTGTTATCTATGTTTTAGTATGTGTCTTCATATAGGTTCCGCTGCTAATGAATCTACAGCTTTGGCATGAGATTAATAAGATATTTAGCAGGTGTTTGTGTATATCTTTGATGTCTGCCCCTTTTAGTTAAGGGTGTGACATTTCATTTTTCTCATCAACATAAAATTTATTATTACTTTATATAAATTCCTACTTTATCATTTATATTCATCAAATTCATTATTTTTTTATCAAATTTATTTATAAATCAAATTTATTACTACTACTTTAGTGTTCAATAAAAAAATATTCATCTATATTGAGTGAACAAGACTAACCACAATGACTTTGGAATAATTTATTATGCGATTTTATAAATCTTTATTTATTTGGTAAGCTGGAATAAATAGTTAAGACTATTTTAATAGTTTTACAACTTATGAGATTCTTATATTTATGAGAAAATATACAACACAAAAACTTCAAATCGCATGTCCAAACAAAACTTCAACTCTATCTCATGATTTCATATTGCATGACCAAACAGGCCTTAAGGTTTATATAAACAATAACAAAAGATAACTAATATGCAAGTAAGTGAGCAGTCTATAATATAAAACTTAATACTCAAAAGAGTGAGTTCATATGAACAAAATATAAAGTCGATACTATCGTTTGACTATCTATCTGAAAGCCTCTACTAAGGTGAGTTGCGGGGATAAGCCCCCAACTAACTCTTACTATCTGAAAAATGAAAGAACTAAATGACTGAAATAAATATAAGTGTTGTCCTCGAAAGATGAGGACTCACCAAATACTATCGCTGAGTTGATACAAAACTCTACTAACCAAGAGATGAATACTGAACATCTGAACCTATACTATAAAACAATATAGCACAAGAAGTATGTGATCAGTACTTTGAACATATTGAGTATGTGAGACATGCGTCATAATTCTCATAACTAGCAAGACAAATATGAGATGTTGAACTGAATATGAAACTAAAATACATGAGCTGGTGCAAATGACCAAGTAATTTAACATACAATTGATGAATATTGAACTAATATATTGAGTACTAGGTCAATGTAATAATATAAAGCTAAACTTCGGGAGATATTAATAACCGACATACTCCATTGAGCTAAATGGAGTCCAACCTATACTCCAACTGGGAGGGCGCTCCGTACCTTGCCAAGGGTAAGAACATTGATGGCACTAATCGACTAAGACGATTTCAAAAAGGATTAAGGTGTCAAACCTACACTAACAGGTGCACGTAGTTCTAGTACATAGGAATTGCTACTAAAAGTCTCATCCTATATTGATGAGTGAGCCTTTATCCTTATGTTTGCTCGGTGCTAAGTAATACTCCCAATTGAATTTATGTTGACAATATGATAATATTGATGATACTGAATAACTCATAGTTACTTAAAATCTGTTAACGGATAAAAACTTTATTTGAAAGCATCTCTAAAAATGAGGAATTGACAAACTAACTATAAGTTAATCATGACCTTTTCTATATTTTCAAGGAAACATGCAATTTAAAACAAAAGTATTCAGAGACATGAAATATATGTACTCTGAGGGTTAATGAAAATATTGATAAGAATACTAAATTTCATGTAAAAACATGTATTCATGGACTTTTCATAAAGAGAAACTGAAATATGGTGTAATACATTCTTTTAATTGGAACCGTACATTCTATAGATTTTAATTAACTGAAGAATAAGGTTTTCTTTGGGACTCAATGGGTGAAATGATACCAATTGATGATATCTTACATACTTGGAATGGAAAACCCTAGCTTGAATCATTTAATTGAAGCTTGAATACGAAGAACCCTAGCTAGCTTTTTGACTGAGAAAACTTAAAACGTACTGAATTTGATTATTTGTGTGTTGACTATGAATGAGGAGGTTAAATCAAATAATTCCCCTTTTACTCTACATGGGATAGGCCAAAATGTTGTGGTTTAGGAGTTAAAAAAGTGAACTAATCGAGACCAAAATTTGAAAAAGAGAACAGTCCACGAGAGCCATATATAGATCGTGGTTTGATCTACAGGTCGTAGATCTCATCGGGGAATTCAAGGATGATATTTTAAGCCTCAGAAATTCATTCTACGAGCCCTATTTACGATACATAGATTGATTTATGACCCGTTGTTGGATTCATGAAAAACAAATTGGAAAATCAAGTTTCAGGACTTCATTTTATGAGTTCAATCTACGGCCCGTAGATTAATTCATGAGCCGTATATTGGACTTGTAAAACTCAGGGTCTGAAATTTCACTGGGAGTGTCTCTCGTAAAATAGTCATAACATTTTACTTCGAACTCAAATTGATGCAATCTTGATGGAGTTGGAAAGAAGACTTATAGATCTTTAATTTAATAGTTCATGGACCACATAATTCGTTATATGCTGAGAGATATGGTCATTTGAAGTTGACCCTAGCATGAACTCTTGCAAAAACTTAGTCGGTAGGAAAATTATGAACTGACTTAGTGTTAGAGGTCCCACAAGAACCTAAACTACATCTGATACACTTCCTAAACTTGGGAATGAACCTTATCACATATATAAGCAAGTAACACATCACCCAATCCAAGTTGATACGCTTACGATGAAAGGTTCAATTCTTTAGCTTAAAATTTTGCGAGGTGTTGCATCGAGAGGTAAGACTTGTTAGCTCAAGAACTTTCAAATAACAATTTAACCCTCATGGGAAATACTTGACACTACCACTTATTAGATGCTCTATAACTCTTTCCTTAAAGGCAAGACTTAGTCGAAGGACTTCGAAGAACAAGTTGCGCCTCATGGACAATATTTTGCATTATTTTTACTAAGACTAACAATGGGGGAACGCGATAACTTTTTCCTTAGAGGTAAAACATAGCTCAAGGGTTTAGAAAAATAACATATGCCTCATGGGCAATAATTTACACTATTTCACTATGTCTAACTTATGAGATGCTCTATAACTCTTGCCTTAGAGGCAAGAATTAGACCAAGAACTTCAAAATAAAAAGTTACTCCCTATGGGAAAAACTTGACACTATCATATTGTGTCTTGATTTATGAGATGTTCTATAACTTTTGCCTTAGAGGAAAGACTTAGCCCAAGGACTTTCAAATAACAAGTTGCGCCTCATGAACAACCATTTACACCATTTTCACTAAGTCAAACTTATTGGGAACACAATAATTTTTGCCTTGGAAGCAAAATGTAATTCAATGGTTTAATATATATATATATATATATATATATGCCTCATGGGCAATATTTAACTTGTGAGATGCTTTATAACGCTTGCCTTAGAGGCATGACTTAGCCAAGAACTTCAAAACAACAAGGTACGCTCCATGGGCAAGACTTGACACTATCATATTGTGTCTTGATTTATCACATGCTCTATTACTCTTGCCTTAGAGACAAGACTTAGCCCCAAGTCTTCCAAAGAATAAGTCACACCCGATGGGAAAGACTTGACACTATCATCTTGTGTCTTAATTTATCATATGATCCATAATTCTTGTCTTATAGGCAAGACTTAGCCAAAGGGCTTCCAAAGAATAAGATACGCTCCATGGGCAAGTGGTCTTGATTTATGAGATATTTTAAACTATTGCCTTTGAGGTAAGACTAATTAGCCCAACAACGTTCAAACAACAAATTAAGCCCCATGGGCAAAGAGAAAAAAAAAAAGAATAATTTTTTAAATAAAAATAGAGAAAAAAATAATAAAGAAATAAAAATAAACAAATAATTAAAATAAGAAAAGAGAAAAATAAAAAGAGACGAAAAAATAGAATTGAGAAAAAAGAAAAAGAAAAAAGAAAAAAGAAAAAAGAAAGAAAACTAAAAAAAGTTTTTTCTTAAAAAAAAAAAAGAGAAAAGAAAAAAAATAAAAGAATGATAAAAAAGAGAAAAATGAAAAATTCATTATCAACTTTTTTTAACTTCTTTAAAAATCATGATATATTTTTTATTCATGTAACAAATTTTCCATAAAAGCATAAATATTATCATTTGGACAAAAAAAAGAAGAAGAGAAAGACGAATTAAGTATATAAACTAATGTTGTTCCATAATGAAGTAAATTAGCATAATGAAAAAATAATTATATTAATAGTAATCAAAACTCCAATATTCAATTATACGAGTGAAAATAACAAAGAATAATAACTATACAAATATATTTTGATGTAGGAAATACAAAATAATTAATTTAATTAATTAAGGTCAAAACTTAAAGATTGTATTTATTTTGATTTTAAATTATTTCAAACTATAATTTATGTAATACTCCATCAATGCTAATCAAAACTTGTTTATTTATATTGACAATAGAGAATATCCCCACGGTTATATTATTTGACAGTCATTCTAAAAATAATTGTTTCAATTTACTTGTCTAATTTATCAAATCAAAATATTTTTTATTCCTACCCTTAGTTTTAAATAACTACATAAATTTATACTATTCAAAATTAAAGTTTCAAAGCATTATTAACAATGTTAGTTTAGTAAAATATACCTCTAATTAAAAGTTCTCAAGGATTTTCATATCAAGAAGGACCAAGTAAATATGAAACACATGTAATAAGAGAGTGGATAAAGACAAAAATATACGCATACATATACATATACATATACATATGCTTATGCACATTATATCAAAATAATGATCATAAAAATAATATTAGATTTTGTAACAAATTCATAAAAATATTATTCTACTTATAATATTAATGAACTTAAAGAAAAAGTTATAAGTAGGATAAATGAGGAGAGTTTAATTAATGTTCAAAGTTGAGGGAAAAAAATGATTTTCATCCAAAAACACTTGAGGTGTAGGGGGCAAGATGTACTTTTAAACTACTTAAAGTGGAAGAAAATGATATATTTTAAAGATTTTTCTTGCGAGGAAAAAAAATCAAAACCATTATATTTGGTGACACCTAGTGTAATTTGCTGACATTTTAGGATTAAAACTTATAGAGGTTATATCTATTATTAATATATAAGTGTGGATAATCACACATATGATGATCAACATATCTGCATCACCCGTATTTCCACACTTTATATATGTTTGCTTGAGCTTTTAAGGGTATTTCTATAATTTTTTGATAGTTCTTGCGTTTTAATTTATTTTTCTTATTTTTTAATTTTTTATATATTTAAAAATTATGTAAATAATAATTTGAAAATTACACTCTCACACATACTTAAAGAGGAGAGGGAAGGCAAAACCAAAAAAAGGAAAAGAAAATTGTATTATACAAGAAAGAGTTTATATTAAAAAGCGGCGCGCCGAAGAGAGAAACAGAAAAGCGAATATTTGCGAAGTTGCAGCAGCAGCCATGGGAGCTCTGGCTCCAGTTTTTCATTGGATTCCTGAAGATGACCTTTTGCTTAAAAACGCCATTGAGGTACTAAACCATTCTGTCTGCAACTCCATGAATTTATATGCACATATCTTTTCCTTTCGCTCCCTTTAATTTTAACACGTTTGCTATTTTTTCTTCTTGTGTTTTTCTCCCTGGGATGAATTTTTTTGATATAGAGGATTCACACCCATTAGTTTTGTAATTGAAGTGTAATAGAATTAGCGTGTTCTTATGTTTTTCGCTCTTTTTTTTCCGGGAATGTAAGGTGTGCAGTACAACTCAATGGATACAGATGATTCGTGTAGTCCATCCCATCTGTTTTAGGATTAATGCTTGTTTTAGTGGTTATTTCTCTGTTTCCGGAGTTTATTCTAGAAAAGCTGTTCTGGGGTTTGTTTACTCATCGGCCCTTATGTTTTTCCTCTTAACGAATTTATAAGGAAAGTAAAGGTGCTTTACAAGCCCCCAAGGGTGTGGCGTAGTGGTCATGAAGTGTGTTGAGAAACATGAGTGTTCATATTCAAATCCACGAGAGACAAAAACACTAGCTGATTTCTTCACATATGTCCTAGCCTTAGTGAACACTTGCGGCTGGTGGGAGGTTGCATGTATCTCGTGGGATTAGTTGAGGTGCAGGCAAGCTAGCCCGGATACACGGTTAAAACAATAAAATAATGGTGCTTTACAATATAATATTAGGTGGTATATTGTAGAACTTAGTTTTTGGATCTTCAAAGAGAGCTCATTTTTTTCTATTTTTGCTTCTCTTGGTAGTTTTATAGTGGTGATTTTGCTTTGTAGTTCCAAATATCTGGAACTTTTTGTTTTCCTTGAAGTACTTGTACTTCATGATTCTTGTGTTTTCTTTGGGCTCATGAGTGAGATAGTGACTTTTGTCCTGGGATAATGCCTGAAAAATAAATGCATTTATGGTCTAAATAAAGTAAATTATAGTAATCAATAGAGCTGGTACTTGGCATATGACCCTTTGCTTTGCTGTAAATACTATAGGATATAAAATAACTAGTGCATGCTTATAGGACCATTTTGACACATTGTTAAGCTTTTTTTTCCCCTTTAATAAGTCAAACATTACATTTCTAAACACCATGTCAGTGTCAAAAGTATGTAAAAGTTGTTAATATTACTCAGCCGAGTCATCCATAGTCTCATCTATCTAGTTTTTCAGCTGTCTATACAATATTCTCTCACCGTTTCAAAAGCAATAAAAGATCCTTCTCATCCGTTGTTAAACTGTTGGGTGTTACTGCAATGCTAGATATGTTTCCCTATCAAGGGATGTCCCCCTCCTTTTGGTATACAGGCCTCTTTTTAAGTGCCAGCACTAACTTAGTGCTCTAAGACCCTTACTTATCAAGAACCAAAAAAAAAAAAAGAAATAAAAGAAGATATGCTGCTGGCTTATTATCTTAGCTTAATGAATTATTGAAAACTGCCCTAAAAGCAAGATAAATTGTTGCTCCGCTTACAGTTATATCCTATGTACTTTGGTAATTGGTGAACCTGTAGGTCTTGCTCAATCAAGGACAGTATAAGGGAAGAACTGGGTTTCCAGGGAACTTTATCTATGGAGGTACTTATATGAGAGGACTGAAGTATTTGACCTGGTCATTCTTTTGTGAGTTGGAAAATAGACACGTACTATGTTAGTGGACAAGGAAGAAAGGGTTTCCAATCTCAAGCGGAATGAATCATCTGGTGGACAGACCTCTGATTGCCTCTCAATTTGTATAAACTAAGAGATAAAGAAGATGGTTCTATTTATATTGCATTAGGAATCCCATTGTAGAAGAAAGATAAAAGGAGCTTGCATCCTTGTTTAGTTTATTTATAATTGTGTAACATAACAAAACCATACTTGGAGTTTCTTGACATGTCAGCTGAAAAAATCCTTTTCAAAGTACCTTTGGTAATTGATGGAAGTGGAACTGAGAATCGATGAGATATAAGCTTAATTAAAATAAGCACCCAATTTCTTAGTTATAAATGTGTCATCAATTTTTCTTTTCTTATTTTTTCAGTATCAATAATGTTTTTCCTCGAAGTGCAGAATAAGTTTAAGTTGGTGGATCTACTTCCATTGAGGACTATAGTGATATAAAAAAAAAGAGATAGCTATCTGTGCTGTTTTCTTTAATTCACCCTGGCATCATAATATCATCTTCCCATCCTTCTCTAGGCTGGCGCTTCTTTGGAATCACTTGCAAAAGGTGCAGTTCAATTTTCCCAAAGATTTACCGTTCAAGAATTGCAAGATCGGTGGCATGCTCTCCTGTATGATACGGTTGTTTCTGCTGAAGCATCAGCACTCATGATTGAGTTGGACCGCTCTGCATCAACACCGAAATGTAATAGGTTTGAGAATGCAAGGGAAAGTAAAAACTCTGTTGTGTTAAAGAGAAAAACTGAGAGTATCCGTTCAAGTTACTATGCTATGCGTAAGAGGATCCGTAATAACCCATTTGACTCGATGGATATGAACTTTCTTGGCGGAGCTGGTGACAATGACGAGCCTCAGTCAATGGATTGTGCGTTTATGGATTCGATAAGAGATGCCTTCGGTAATCAACAATCAAATTTCGACATCATACAAAATTGCATTTCTGAACATGGGCGTGATGATTCCATTTGGGCTAATGATTGTGTAACTGCTTCTCCTGGTTTTCCAATTGGTCTCCTCAATCATAAGGGAGATGTTCCACTTGGCAGCTTTAATGTTACTGAGAACTTTCCAGATGCTGTTGAAGAAAGTGTTGCCCTTGCTGAGAGACAAAGCACTGTTGGGGAATTGGGTGAATTGCCAGTTTGTGGATTATTTGAAGCTGAGGATTTAGAATCTAATTTTCCTATGAGAGATCAATGTGATGACAATGTGAGAAACTCTTCTCGATTTGAAAGCCAGGTCTTGAACTCACCAGTTCCAGATTGTGACTTGACATTTCATGATCTTGGTTATTCACCTACTGCACCTGATATGCCAGATTGGAGTACAATTGGAGATATTTCTGTTCCGGCTCTGCCTGATTTTGAGGAAGAGCAGAATATACAGGATACATTTGTAGTTCCTATTGATGGCAATTCGAATAAAATGGATGCATCAGAATACGACGTTGTAAGTTCAAACTCCAACTTGAGAGACCATATGTCATGTGATGAACTGAGAAATTCCGTACCTAGTACTGATGACTACATAGCTGGGTTGTCAGCGTCTTTGTTGGACTTTACAGAAGAGGACGAACTGCTATTCAATGACCCTGATGGAAATGATACAATTGATAAGTCTTATTATGATGGCTTGAGTTCACTTCTCTTGGATTGTCCTGATGGTGTGGGTGACTTGACTGTCAAAAGTGTATCAGAGGCTTCAAATGCTCCAGACGAAGGGCTTACTATTCTTGATGGTTGTCCCAAAGAATCCGGTGACAAATGTGTGTACAATTATAGTGATAAGCCTCCAAGTTCCAATTCAGACTTTCAAATGCTATCCTCCGCATTAACTGTCAATCCGGCTTTTCCTGAAATGCGTGGTGGAGTTATTTGCTGCGTATTAAGCACTGAGGACCCAGATGTTCCTAGCAATGATGATGTTTTTCTTCCTGTTCTAATGCCGTCAACATCATTTCCGTCAATGGCACATTGGAAATATGATGAGACGTATCATCCATTACCCTCGTCTGCGAAAGATTTGTCAAATAATCAGAAGGGCAATGATGGACGAGCTGTCTTGAAGAAAAAGGAGCAAAATTGTCATTCAGAATACAGTAATTCATATCAGATGAATGAACCACCGTCACAGGCAGAAATGTTCAGTCATGATCACAAAGTTAAGCATGAGTTGCCCAATGAGAATAACCAGCATGTGGTGCGAAGGAATCTGCAGACTCCTGATTGTCCAAGGCCAGTCATTTCAGGAAACTTAAGTGCAGTAAATGCCTGTCAAGGAGATTTTAAAGAAAATACCGCAAAGGATGGACAGGGTAAAAATCTCAGTTGGACTTATGCTGCTGATGCGTCCAAGTGCTTGGAGAAAAATGCTATTTGCACAAAGGAACATGACACTACCACCATCCTTCAAAAGAATGGACCTACACTTGCTGAAACTGTTCTCAGGAAAACTACAATCCCTGAAGCAAGTGCAAACAATAGTTCATCAGATTCGGAAGATCTTCTTTATGAGAGCGATGAGGACATACCCTACTTTTCTGATGTTGAAGCTGTGGTGAGATCTTATTTCTGGTATATGAGCTTGTACACCATCATAGGTATTTGTTGACCTTAACCAGTTCCTTCCATCATCCTACAGATCCTTGATATGGATTTGAGCCCTAATGGACAGGATATGTATTCCAGTAAGAGAGGTGAGTCCCAGTTTCATTATATTCAATGAATGATTTATTTTTTTTACTTTAATGAATTTCGATGAACAACTGATCTAGTCTTTAATTATTTTGTTTCTACTGCACCACTTAGTGTATTCTGTTTGTAGTTACCTTTCTACTCTTTCACTTCCTCCACTCTTTCTTTGGCAGCTTTTTTGGCTCTTTTTGGTTGTTTCCTTTGGAATAATTTTCGAACCTCTGTTGGTGCATTCTTACTGTATGTCATCCATTTTCTTTTCTTTGGTCTGTCTCTTTATTTTATTTTCAGCCAAAGAGTATCGGCATGAAGATTTTATTAGAAAGATCATCAGGCTAGAGCAGGCTGATCATGCTTGTAAACAGAGAAAGATTGCTGCGCGTGGAGCTTTTGCTGTTTTAATTGGCTTTCACTCAAAGCATTTTATTAGAAAACCAGAGGTATGACAGACTTAACTCATTCTAACTCAATTATAGAATACCTTGTTAGATTATTAGTAAAAGCTTGACTATTGATCCTACTTGTCTAATCATACACATCCATATGTTTAATGGATGTGTTTTAATAGGCTGGAGAGTGAGGTGAGACATTTAATGTAATACAGGGGAGGTAGAGGCCTCAAGAGGTGGGACACAAGTCCCATGAATTTTCATATTTTTATAAATTGGTAATATATTCAATATACAAAAAATAATTGGAACAAATAAAAAATTGTCTCAATAAACGATCCCCAAACATTACAAACTGAGTCACCACAAACAACACTAATTATACTTTTTACTATTGGCATAAAATTTGTCACAATAAATGATCCACAAACATTACTCATTGTGTCACTGCAAACAACATTAATTATACTTTTTACTATTAAGTTACCAATTTCAAAAAAAATAAAATTATACTTTTTACTATTGGCAGTTTGATATTCCAAAAAATGCTTTTTTGCTATTCCATTTTATTGTTCCAAGTTTCCACATAGCATTGTAGCCATTAACAAAAGCAAACTAGTTTAGTTTTACCTACTTTCTTGTGTACTGTGTGACTGTTATCACTCCTTAGTCATCCAATAGTTACAATAATAGTTATTTCTTTTTAGTAGTAGTTATTTTCTTGTAATAGTGCAGTTTTTCATTCTAGTAATGTTAGGAAGTCATGTCCTAGTTTCTAGGGGTAATTATCATATAAGTGTTGTATTTAAACTATCTTTTGTCTCAAGAAATATAAGCAAAAAAGTCATTTCAGTTTTTGAGTACTTTAACTCAAGAGACTGCAGGTTCTCTCTTAACGAACCAGCACCATAGGTAGAAAAAAGAAAACCTCTTTCCAGACTCCTAATTCACTCAACATTAACTCTGATTTTGTCTTGCAACGTCCCATAACTAGATCCATAACAAGGGATAGTAACAACTTGGTATCAGAGCCGGGAGCTATGGGAGACCAAATTCAACATTAACTAGCACAATTGGTGAACTTGTTCCAAGAAGAACGTGCAGCCAATTTAAGTTATAAATGCTTGTTTGGATGCACTCGCAAAGGATTTAGGAATTCTAAGGTCGATACTGATTTAAATGAAGACACAAATCAGAATCGCGGTTGGAAGGGAAAAATAAAGCGGTGGGAGGGTCAGGATCAGAAGTAGAGGAAGTTTCATCATTCCTCGGCATACAAAGTTGGATTTCCCACGATTTAATGGCCAAGATGACCCTTTGGGATGCTTGATTAGATGTGAACACTTTTTTTGACACCAACAAACTCTAGAAGAAGAAAAGGTTGAACACGCTTCTTTTCATTTAGAAGGCAATGCACAACTTTGGTTTCTTCAACTAGAGATAGATATGCCTCAACCATCCTGGGATGAAATCAAACGTCAATGTAACCTTCGCTTTGGGCCACCAATCAGAAGTCAAAAATTGGGAGAATTGGCTAAGTTATGCCTGATCGGGTCTGTGGTAGAGTACCAAGAAAGTTTGAGCAGCTAATTTCATGGGTTGGTACACTCACTAAGTCGCAAAAAAATGAACTTTATATCAACGGTCTTATATAGCAATTGAGGTTTAGTTGCATAATCCTCTAGATTTGGCTATGACAATGAATTTATCCCGGCTTTATGAACGCAAGGAACAACTCGTTTGTTCGCAATTGTTAGATGCTTGCAAATCCAAGACAACAAATTTCTCAATTCAATAACATGCCAAATTTGTGAAGAAACTGACCAGAACTAAAATGGAGGAAAGGCGACTTAAGGGACTTTGTTTCAATTGTGATAAACCATTCACTTGAGGTCAAATTATTCTAGATTGACTTTATAGATGATGAGGAAGAGTTTTCTGGAAAGGAGGGAAACACTAATACTTCCCGCACTTAGCGCTTGAGGACAAGAGCGATTTGAAGGGGGGGAGTAATGTTATCACTCCTTAGTCATCCAATAGTTACAGCAGTAGTTATTTCTTTTTAGTAGTAGTTATTTTCCTGTAATAGTGCAGTTTTTCGTTCCAGTAATGTTAGGAAGTCATGTCCTAGTTTTTAGGGGTAGTTATCTTATAAGTGTTGTATCTAAACTATCTTTTGTCTCGGGAAATATAAACAGAAAAGTCATTTCAGTTTTTGAGTACTTTTAACTCTGTTATCAAAGGCGAAAGGCGCAAAAAACTCTAAGGTCTGTGGGGGCTTTAAGCGCAAAGCGCAAATAAAACGTGGGCTTTAATGAAAAAAGGCGCAAAGGGAGAAAAAAGTACAAATGTATATGTTTAGTCCAAGACTAATAATTATAAACATGAATGACAAATATATGACCAAAGAAATTGAAAAAAAATATGATTAAGTGAAATATCAATTGCTTAGTGTTACTTCTTCATAAGAGGCTCATTGGCAAGGAAAAGTTTATCTTAGAACCTTGATGACGACACTGAAGCCCACATAAAGCGAGGCGAAGCGCGCTTAAAGCGCACCTTTGATAACACTGCTTTAACTCAAGAGATTGTAGGTTCTCTCTTAACGAACTAGCACCATAGGTCGTAGGAAGAAAACTTTAGATTTTATCTTGCAACATCCCTTAACTAGATCCATAATAAAGGACCATAACAGTGACGTTCCACCCATTTCCCGTAACTGAGCATAATTATATCCTTAGTTCTCTCTTTCTTCATCTCAACAATTTGAGATCACAATCAGAATGATCTTTTTCCGATTCACAGCAAACCATCAAAACCGACGTTCTCGGATAAAGTCGCAACATTACTGTCCTTCGTTAAAGATATCTTTCTTTAACTTTTATCACTTATTCTCGATGCAACAAAGTAAATGAATAAAGGTAAGTTTCAATTTGGGAGAAAAGATGTTTGGTTTTATGAAAAATTGAACAGGGTTTAGTGCAAAATTTTATGCAAATTTGGGTATGCCCTTTGCCGATGAGGTTCAATCATGCATGTGGCATAATCGTGAGATTGGAGTACACACCTTTACATGACATTCAATCGCCTCAATTTCTAGACCTACATATCTTTTATTATGAGTGTCATAAGTTAGTTCATATATTCTTCCTATGCTAGTCATTAGGATACAATTGTTTGCATTCTACGATATATAAAGTCAGCTCCAGGAAAAAAACTATTCTTCGAGGATCAGATGTTATGAGCAGATAATTGGATATACATATGCTGATTGGAAGGATCATATTTTGATAAACGGTCTACATCTGAATATGGTGTTTTAGTAGGAGGTAATTTGGTGTTCTGGAAAAGCAAGAAACAAAATGTGGTTGATTTATGTAGAGCAAAAGCAGAATATCACCATGGTTGTAATGTGCGCTAAGTTTGGATCAACCACTTGCTTGGAGAAAGGAAATTTGGAGAAATTAATTGGATGAAACTTATGTATGATAATCAAGCAATATTGCATCAAATCCGATATTTAATGAGAAGACTAAGCACATTGAGATTGCCGTCACTTTATTAGTGAAAAGATACTTTCATAAGATATTGTTACAAATTTGTGAAGTCAAATGATCAGTTTGTTGATATTTTCACCAAGTCCTCACTAGCCCTCGTATTAGTTACATATGCAACAAGCTCGGTACCTATAACTTATATGCACCAGCTTGAGGGGAGTATTAAAATATTGACGTATATAGTGTCCCAAATGGATAACGATTCTTATGTGTTAGGTAGAATCTAACTATAAATAAGGCTCCATGTAATCATGTATATACACATCTTAATGATATTTCTAGTGTTTTTATTTCTCACAAAACACTGTCAAGCATGTTGAATCTTCATGCATTAAAATGTTGTTCTACATTTAGGGGTCATTTGGTAGAGTGTATTAGGAAAAATAATGCATGCATTAGCCTTGTGTATTACTAGTACCTTGTTTGGTACTCTTTTCCAACCTATGTATAACTAATGCAAGCATTAGTTATAAACTCTATTGTGTATTAAGCTGTGTATTGCTAATACCATGGATTTCTAGGTATTAGCAATGCAATGGTTTTAATGCATGCATTAACTTAATTAAAGACTCAATTTCCCCTCAAAACCTTTTTTACATCTTTTCTATCATAATAGTGGAGGGCATCTTTGTAAATTAATTTTTTTATGCAATGCATGCTACTTTTTAATACATCAAACCAAACAACGCATAAAAAATCTATGTATAACTAATGCAAGCATAACTAATACATGCATTGATAATGCAAGTATTACTAATACACTCTATTTAGCATTATTCTTATACACTCTACCAAACGACCCCTAAAGAATTTAGTTAGGGATCTGGAAAGTGAATTCTATTCCATGAATGTGATATTTTACCACGGTATATGGAATATGTGGCGAAAGTGGAATGTCTACTGATCGTCATATGGGTCTTGGTTGGACGTTCCGTTGTTTAGATTTGACATCTAAGAGAGTGTGCACGCGCGCACACACATATATATATATATGCAGGACATGGATTGCCATAATTTGTTTATAAGATGAAATAAGGACATTCTTATCAATCCCATTGACTCTAGTTCTAGTTTAGCGGAAAGATTAAAATACTAAATCTTTCTTTTTGGTTGGTGTACTAGGGCAAGGCAAATCCCAAGCCCTTCACTAGCTTGATTAGCTTTCCCTCCTTTCCCTTATTTCTCAATCGAAAGCTGAGCCACCAAACCATCTAAACAAAGCCCCATTTGTCAAATGAAGAGAGTCGAGACAAGTTCAAGTCATACATGATAGAAGAAGGTCTGCCAGTGGGTCGGAGAAGAACCACCGGGAGAAAGGCTGAGGCCTTAATTAAGTACTAAAGTTGCTGAAGCGTCTGCCTTCATGGCCTTCCCACGAAGCAATCATAATATATTATGTGTATGTATGGATGTATTTATGTGTATATGTATACATTTAAAAATATACATGTGCATACAAGTACATGTCCTGGAGAGAGATGTAAACTAGGTTCGAGTGATGCTTACTCCTATCCATATTGGAGTGCAAATGGTATAGGGATCCCTGTGTTATTTATTTGGATACACTTGAAGATGACAGGATATTTACTATGGAAAAAATTCAATTCTCTTTTTTAGGTTGTAGACTAGAATAGATAATTTGTCTGGATAATTCTCATTTTTTGAATCCTAGTAGTGCTGTCAAAGTCTCGCTTAAGTTTTGAATTGAGGCTTAAAGCTGGCTAGGCGCTTCCCAGGCTAGATGCACACCTTGACAAAAAAATGAAGCGCCACCTTTTACTTAAATTAGGTCAATTTGTGAGACTCGTGAGCTCTATCATGAAAAGGACGAGATTAAGTAATATACGTAATTGTCACATTGATATGTATTTGAATCAAACCGCTTCAAGCTTAAGCTCAAGGCAAGAAGGAGGACCAATCCAAATTCCACTACAAGTTCTCAGAATTATATAGAAGAAGATGTTGATTCTGGAAAGTCATAGGAAGAGGAGTTTTGGGCAATAATTCTAGAGATACCCATAAAAGCCATCAAGCTATTTAGAAGAAGGGAGTTTCTATGGATGCTATAGTGTTTAGGAATAGGAATCAGGATAGAGTATAGGAAACTTAGTTACTTAACTTACGAGGAAAGGAAAAAAATTAGTCACTGGATTAAATTAGAAACTTAAACTGCATCTTTTGTAGGTTTTTGAATCAAGTTTGGAGACTCTCAAAATTACGATTCAATTACAAAAGATAAACTGCATCTTTTGTAGTTGAAATGTAATTTGAGAATCTCCGTACTTGATTGATATACTCTTGCTATGCACACTCAATTTTATGTTCTTTTCAATTTCTCTGTTCATAATTGTTTTTTGTGTTTTATATGAATAAAGAAATAGCTAAATTTTTCTAGATATGCATGTAGATTGTTCACTTCATTTGATGTTTTTCTTGAGTTCCATTTTTAAAGATGTTTGACCTTAAGGCCTTTTTAGGATTAGCTGCCACCCCTGACCCCTCATCCCCCCAAATTAAAAACAACAAAATGGGAGAAAGAAGAGGTTGGGGGAAATGCCTGACTGAAATGGTGAAGGTATGGTGGGAAATTATCCTAATCATAAAAAACTTTAGAGAGCTACATAATGTGTGGCTTCTGAATGATTTTCCTAAATGCAGGTATGTTCATTTTGCCAAGTAGACTTCATCTTCTCTCTGCTTGATAATCACTCCTATCTCATTCACTTGGAGAGAGTTAAATAGGGTTGTCACATCTTGTCTTTGGAGTATATGGAAACCGAACCTATGATAGGAAATGCTGAGCTATATTTTCTGTTGCAAGATGTCCATACTCAAAGTATGATCTACCCTTAATGTTGCAATTGTTACTGCTAGGTCAAAAGTTGAAGGGAAAGCTAGAGATACTGAATTAGTGAGTCTCAAAGATTTAGAGTATTTATGATGTAGCCAAAAGTGTTAAATCAGCTGTTACTGTCTATCATCCTATTTAAGTTCCAAATTCGTTTCTGTTGTGTTCCTTTAAGATTCAAAGGTTCTACAGAAATTCAAACTTGGATTTATGGGTTCAGGTGCTGCTGGGAAGAGAATCTGTAGATGTAAAAGTTGACATCGACTTGGGCAGAGAAGGTCGTGATAATAAAATTTCTAGGAGACAGGTACGTTCTGCTTGAACTCCAGCTGTATAAATCAATAGTCCCTTTTAATTATTCAACTGATCTCATATTTTTGAGTTAGTTTAATTTATTTTTTCTAGCAGATAAAGAAATAGTTGATCGAACAATTGACCATGATTGTGATTATGTGATTAATTTTATGTTTCTTGAAACATTTGCTCCATATTTCCTGGTTTGATCGTTATCTTCTGTTATGAAACCTTTTCTTCAACAAACTTATATGTGTAAGTAAAATGTCTCAATGCTGATTGCAATATAGTTTTTATTTTTCATTTATCCGTACTAGTCATTTCGTACGTGCTGCAGTTTGTAAGACAGAAATTAAAATTAAGTATATGAACAGTCAGTCTTCTTCAATATCCTAAGGTTTTCTAATGAAAAGTCCCAGAAACAATCAGTATTATCAAAGGCGCGCTTAAGCCCTGAAGCAAGGCTCAAAACGTGTTGAGCGCTTCACCTTGCTTTATGTGCGCTTCAGTGTTGTCATCAAGGTTCCAAGGCAAACATTTCCTTGCCAATGAGCCTCTTATGAAGAAGTGACACTAAATAATTGATATTTCACTTTATCATAATATTTTTTCAATTTCTTTGGTCATATATTTGTCATTCATATTTATAATTATTAGTCTTGGGTAAACATAAATATTTGTATTCTTTTCTCCCTTTGCACCTTTTTTCATTAAAGCCCACGCTTTATTTGCGCTTTAAGCCCCCACGGACCTTAGAGCTTTTTTGCGCTTTTCGCTTTTGATAACACTGGAAACAATACTATATGACTAAAGAGAAGAAAAAATTTGGTGGCAGATGAACCGATGTTTATTGATTACTGTATTGGTACTTATATAGACAGTGTATTACATACAAGGCTGAAAATAAAATAATACCT
This sequence comes from Solanum gracilifrons, assembly GCA_029582605.1. Lineage (NCBI taxonomy): Eukaryota > Viridiplantae > Streptophyta > Magnoliopsida > Solanales > Solanaceae > Solanum > Solanum gracilifrons. The sequence goes on along the minus strand of JAJOOH010006839.1, from coordinate 5,999 downwards.
TAGAGAAAATCTAGGTAACAGAAAAACCTACGCAACTACAATCCTAAAGATAAGAAAACTGATAAGTGCAAAATTAATATAAATAAACTGAACTAAAAGAGTCCTACAAATGACAAGAGCCCTACAGATCTGCTAGCCGTTATTATGCCCCCGCAGCGTCGAGGTCTACTACGCGCAACTTGGAGAAATGGTTACTGAAAAGAGCACGCTGAAGAGGCTTTGTGAGAAGATCTGCAACTTGATCAACAGCATGTAAATGGGCAACTTCAAGCTGTTTGCGCCCAACCTGCTCATGCACAAAATGGAAGTCGATGGCCACATGCTTCATGCGGCTATGCAAAACAGGATTGGCACAAATATAAGTGGTGCTAATATTGTCGTAGAGAACTTTAGGAACAACAATGAGAGGAAACTGAAGCTTCCGAAGAAGATGGGTGAGCCAAGTAGTTTAAGAAATAGTAGCAGCAACTGCCCGATATTCTGCTTCTGTAGAAGAACGAGAAACTGAACGCTGCTTCTTTGAAGACCATGAAATAGGAGAGCGACCAAGATAGATAACACAACCAGTGGTGGAAGTGCGATCTTGAGGATCCCCTGCCCAGTCTGAGTCTTAGTACGCCAACAATCTACGATCAGTCTCCTTGGCAATGAGTACACCAAAGGAGGTAGTGGAATGGAGATCGCAAAGAAGTCATTTAAAAGAAACCCAGTGAGACATAAACGGCTGATGTATAGCTTGTGACAACTTACTGACACCAAAAGCTATGTCCGGATGAATGAAAGAAAGGTAATGAAGGTTACCAATAATGTGTTGATATAAGGAACCATCAACTAGATGATCATCAGACGAGGGATCAAAAACAATTGCAGATGTCATAGGTGTGGAAACACCTTCTCAGTTATCCATCACTAACTCATGTAGGAGATCCATAGTGTACTTCTCTTGAGAGAGCAGAAGACCAGCAGAAGAATGAATCACTTCTATACCAAAAAGTAATGAAGAGGCCCTAGGTCCTTCAAGGAGAAACATTGAGAAACAACCTCAATGATATTATGAACACTTTGCTGGTGATTACCAGCCACTGAACATCAACTAAAATATACACAGTCAACCCACATTTATGCATAATGAAAAGTGAGGAATCAGAATGTGACTTATCAAAACCCAAAGTAAGGAGATAGTTTTTGAGTTCAGTGAACCAAGCACGAGGCGCCTCTTTGAGACCATAAATTGCCTTCTGAAGATGACATACATGAGTAGGATTCCCATAGTTTTCAAATCTAGGTGGCTGTCGCATGTATACTTCTTCAGTAAGACGACCCTGCAAGAAGACATTATTAACATCCAACTTATGATCATGCCAGTCAAGTTGAGCGGCGATAGTCAGGACAAGGTGGACAGTAGCATGCTTTACTACTGGGCTGAAAGTGGAATGATAATCAAGTCCGGGGCGTTGAGTAAATCCCTTGGCAACCAAACAAGCCTTGTACCTATCAACAGAACAATCAGGTTTATGTTTAACTTGGAGTAACCACTTACAATCCGCCACGTTCTTGAAAGAGTCACATGGAACCAAATCCCAAGTATGGTTGCAAACAAGAGCATCAAATTCAGCTTGCATTGCTAAATTCCATTGGGCAATTAGCTTGGCTTGCTCATGAGTTGTGGGGATTTTTGGAGACGGTGTAGTGGTTGTGAGAAACTGACTAGGTTTAAGGCTATGAGTCTGTGATCGGGTAGTCATTGGGTGGACTTTGCTGGCTGGTTTGGCCGGGGTTGGGTTGGTGGGTCAGGTTGAATAGGAATGATGTTGGTTGAGGCAGGAAGGAAGCCATTTGTGGCTGATTTTGTGCCGAAGCAGATGGATTATTGAGGAGGACTTGGAGTTTGGCTAGGAATGGATGATCTTTCTTGTCTATGATATGTGATAAGTGGTCACGAGGGAAAAGTTTGTGGTGGTGAAGAAGAATCAATTCGCTGTTTTTGTGGAGCTGGTGTAGAGGGTGAAGAAGTGGAAGTTGAAACGGGGGAAGAAATGTTACCTAATTGTGGAGAGACGCTATCTGGAGCGGAGGAGGAGACAAATTGTAGACGTTGAGGGACCGTTGGCAACGTAGTCACTGGTGGAGGGAGTTGACATGAGGAAGGTGAAATTGATTTAGTGTCCTCCTTGGATTGTGGTTCAACAAAAATATTATCCCAATAAACATTAACTTTATTATTAAACCTGGAAAAAATATTTTGAAAAGGAAAATTGTCTTCCAAAAAGATTACATCCCTGTATAAATATAATTTGTAGTTAACAGGATCAAAATGCTAATGCCTGTAATATTTGTTAGAAAATCCCAAATAAATGCATGGTGTGGATTGAGGCTCCAATTTATTACTGAAATACAGTTTGAGCCACAGGTAGCATAAGCATCTGGAAACTTTGATGGAATTATAATTAGGCACAACCTAAAATAGGATTTCGAAAGGCAATTTATTTAGTAGATTGGGTTTAGTTATCCTATTGATCAAATAAAACAGCTTGATGACAAGCATAACTCCAAAACTTTGAAGGTAAGGATGTTTGGTGTAATAAGGTGCTGGTTGTCTCGATGACATGCTGATGTCGGCGTTCAACTAAGGCTACCCTTTGTGGTGTGTATGGGGGTACACTAAGTGTTCAATTCCATGTGTTTTTAGATAGGAATTTATTTTTGAAACTCACCACCACCATCAGTGTAAAAGGATAAAAATTTTGTGTTAAAATGTCTTTCAAGCATGCGATGTAAAGTTTGAAACATTTCGAGAACTTTTGTTTTAGCTTTTAGTATGAACCACATATATATTGGAAATTGATCAACAAGTAAAACATAGTATCGTTTTTTGTGAATCGGTAAAACTAGAGACAACCCCCACAAATCACTTTAATGGAAATTTAATGGATAGGCTTGTGTAAAGAACTTTCTGAAAAAGGCATCCTGTGGCTTTTATTACAATAACATGAATGACAAACAATATTAGTTTTGGAACCAACTACTGGAATGGAAAAATCATGCAAAAACTTATTTAGAACTTGACAATTAGGGTGGTCTAATCGTTGATGCCACAGGTGGTATGAAACAGTGACATTGGATTTCAGTGAACCATCAACATCCCCTGGTGGCCACTCATACATCCCATTTTTACTCTTTCTGTGAGCCAATGGCGCCCCCATAATCAGTTCACAAGATAAGAGAAAGGAAAAAAATTCCACAGAGGAGTTATTATCTTGACAAAACTTAGAGATAATTTTGAGATTATTTTTAATTGCTGGAGAGCAAAGGATATGTTGAAGCTGGAATTGGTGATTATATGCATTAAAGTTTACATTACCAGTATGATAGATTGCAATGGTATTACCAATACCCATGACGATCTCCTCGGAGCCATGGTAGTCTTACATAGTGGTCAGACTCTGTGTCTAAGGCAATATGGTGGGTGGCACCACTGTCAAAGATCTATAGAGTTGACTGTTGATTTTGGAGGGGTGCAATATAATCAGCACGCGCTTGAAGATGATTGTTAGAGCGTGTCCACTAGACAGGAGCAATATGACCTCTACCATCACAGAGTTGGCAGTAGAGTTTGTTGTTGGGAGACTGTTGTTGTTGATTGTTGCGCAGAGGTTGCTGAATGTTACGCCAAGACAAATTACAATTTTGTTGATGCTGCGCATTTGATCATCGATTAGTGTTTTGAGTATTGGTGGAGCCCTGACGTGGAGAAGTGGAAGTAATCCCTTTAGCAATGTAATAAAAGGTGCCTTTTTTTGATAAGGATGTAATAAATGTCTTTTTGACTTCATTATGCTGAAGGACATGATCAAGGAGCTTTTCATATAGTTCTTCGTAGGGGATTGCTAAATCTCAAGTGCAGGTTGCGGATGAAATTTCTCGAAATTCAGAGCCAAGGCTAGTGAGAATCTTGACAATCAATTCTTTATTGTAGACGGGGAGACAGCAGTGGAAAGTTCATCACAAAGAGACCGAACTTGATGTAAATAGTTACTGCTAGGTTGTTTTCAGAGATAGTTTTTAAACTTCAGCATGGATGGATAGATGCCAAGATGGGGTTGGGATCGATCCATCAAGATGACCAAAGAGGTTATGTCCACGCATAAGCATGGACACCTGAGCCTTCCACAACGAAAAGTTATGGCTACTTGCAAGTTTGATGGGGAGTTGAATAACCGGATTGAACTGGGCATTTTTTTTGTACTGGAGATGTTGTCGGCATTGACTACACTCGTATTGGGGGTAATTTAGGCTTGAGGTGGGTGAGCTGGGAGAAAAAAAAGATTGACCTTAGTAAAGCAATAGAGCTCTGATTACCATAAAGAGAAGAAAAGAACTGGTAGCAGATGAACTGATGTTTATTGATTACTGTATTGGCCCTTATATAGCCAGTGGTTTTCATGCAAGACTGAAAATCAAATAGCAAAAAAATCTAGGTAATAGAAAAACCTGCATAACTACAATCCTAAAGATAACAAAGTTGATAAGTACAAAACTAATATGAAAAAAAACTAAATTAAAAGAGTCCTACAAATGACGAGTCCTAGAGATCTGCTAACCATTATGAATGACCACCCCGGAATTTGAATCCAATCATTTTAACCACTATTAAAAAAAAGAAATTTGAATAAGGCCGATTATGTAATTACAAAGTAATGAAAACTATCCTCTTCTAAACGGGTGATTTTATGATTGTACTGCTCTTACGTGGCTTCATCTTTAGATTCTACAGTAAATGATCAATCCTTACACTGTGACTCTTAGAAATCAATTAAGCATAAGTGATTTAATTTGTTTCCTAAATAGAAGTGACTTAATTACCATAGTTCTTGCTCGGATGAGAAACTAAACTACCACCACAAAAACAACATACCCAGTGAAATCCACAAGTAGGGTCTGGGAAGGATGGTGTGTACGCAACCTTACTTGTACCTTGTGAAGGTAGAGATAGTGTTTGCGATAGATCCTTGGCTCAAGTAATGCATATCCAAGTAAAACATATTCAAGAAAATAAATTGTGTGCGCAAATTATGGTCCAACAGATTTTTCGGATGTATAAACATGTATTACATCGTTTTCAATTTCGTTGGCTAAGACTATTATTACTAATGAAGAGCACAAGAAAACTATGCATGAATTACCCATGTTTGCCCTTCTTGAATATGGACTTGTGATAAAGCCAGAGCTTTTTTAAAGAGCGGTAAGCGTGTAGGAAATCTGGAGACACTTTTCCCGGACATACATACTCTGGTTCTTCCGCAACAAAATACAATAGCTGAACTATGGACACCTCATGGGTGGAACATTATATTTAGAAGGCACCTCAATGATTGGGAAATTCCAAGAGTTACAGAATTCTTCAGCGTCATTGAACAATTTAGTGGCTTGGAGACAGGGAAAGACAGATTGCAGTGGTTGGGGAACAGTACTGGAGCTTTTAAAGTAAGTGCATCATATAGGAAGTTGAACCACCCAATTATGCAGGCATCCAAATGGCCCTGGAAACACATTTGGAAGGCCAAGATCCCACACAAAGTGGCCTGTTTTGTGTGGTTACTGGCTAAGGAAGCGGTGTTGACACAGGAGAATTTGATGAAGAGGGGGATTACACTGTGTTCAAGATGTTTTTTGTGGGGAAACTGCAGAAACAGTCAATCACTTGTTCATCCAGTGCAAGGTCACTGGCCAATTGTGGAGTCTATTCCTAAGGCGCAAAAACATCTCATGGGTCATGCCTGGTAGAATTGCAGAGGCCTTATATAGTTGGGAAGAAGCATGATTACAAGCAAAGAACAGAAGCAACTGGAGAATCATTCCTGCTACTATTTGGTGGACTGTCTGGAAAGAGAGAAATCTTAGAGTTTTTGAGAATAGGGAGAGTAATATGCAGCAAGTAAAATTGAATTGTATTCTAACTTTGTGTTTTTGGTGTAATCAGATCTACTCTAATGACACTG